>JAOPJI010000085.1:8837055-8850682 GCA_027122695.1 Merluccius productus
CACACACACACACACACACACACACACACACACACACACACACACACACACACACACACACACATACATACACACACCACTAGCTTAATAAATGGTGATATGGACCTGTGACAGGAACTGCCTTCTGGAAGTGGGAGCAGTATCAATGAGAGGACAGTTAAGCCTTGTTTCCACCGATCTAATCCGATACAAAACAAAACACTGCAGTATGTTGATTGGTCAACAGAATCGTCTTTGTGCATGACAAAAGACTCGCCGTTTTTGAATGTCCCATTGATTGCGACGGAGACTGCCGATATAAACCCCCCCTGCGGCGAAGACTTAGGGTGTCTTCAGCCTTTTGTTTAACAAAGCTTGTCTCCTTTTATAATCCACCAGCATCCACACACCAAGTAGAAAGAACGTCAATCATTCAATGTCCTCCACTATGTTGTTGTGTTCCTGTGTTCACTCTGTCGCGGTGAATATTATGTCATGGTAGTCAGGTGGTTATGAACCCTGCCTACATTTTAGGGTAGCTGTTTGCGGTGGAAATGCAAAACAGATACCGATACTATACCGAAAGTGTTTGGTGGAAACTAGGCTTGTATATATACTGATGATATACTGATGATATACTGATGATATACTGATGTAGAATTCATGTGAGTGATGTATATCAGACTAGATATGGTCTGGGATGTTGGTAATATCCAGGTGAAACGCAAGTGTTGTCTTGATCTCTGATACTGACTATGTGTGTGCTCATCATAACTGCACTACCAATGATTGCAAGTACATTGGTGTAATTGCTTTTTGATAGTTTTGCATAGCCAGACCTATCTCCACACTTTGTTCGGTCTGTCTCTACTCACTATCATTCTGGCATAGATGAAGAAAACGCTCTGTCTTTTTGTTTTTCGTTAACCAATCACAATCGTCTTGGGCGGCGCTAAGCCCAGGATGCAGCGATGGTGCCCTTGCAAAATAGTGCCGGGGGTAGGAGTATAAGGTATAAGCCCGCCCAGGGCCTGCCATTGGGGAGGATTTCAGTCGCCCAATGGCAGGTTTATGTGGGTTTATAGCCAGACTACTTGTCCGATGACTGAAAAGCCTCCATTTAATGGACTAAAATGTGTGTGTGCGTGTGTTTGTGCGTGCGTGTATATTTGCAGAAGCACCCGTGGCAAAGTCTGGCCCGGGCTACTCTGGAGCTCCACGCATCCAGAGGCAGGAGCAGGTCATCCACCTGTCCCCAAAGAAAGGCAGCCAGGTCAGTCTCCTCTCAGCCCTGACCCCCGCATCCACCCCGTTGCTGCCAATCGAAGTCCACCACCCACAATACAATTCTTGAAGTTTCATGAAAAACTGTTTTGTGACTTGGTGGGCGCTGCTCTGACTTTTAAACTAATCATGAGAGGTAGCTTGCATTGGAGGTTACCAGCGGAGGAGGAAAATGCAAACAAATGTATGAAAACGACTCCTCCTGCAGTGAATACACTGAGAAACATAACACTGTATCATTGCGGGATTATTACAGCGTAAGCAGCAAAAGTTTTGTGTGGCAATAGGAAACACCGTGAAGGTCACATTCAATTTGACTTTACCAACTGTTTATGCTTCATCATCAGTTTCCTTGTTAGCATGCAATTTCTTAAATAAAATAATACATTCAAAAAAGTGAGAAGTTTCCATTCCACTGGCTTTGGCTTTTACTGAAATTGTGGTGTCATGACAGCCACTAGTTGGTGATTTGCCAAAATAAAACTTTGCACTCCACACTATACTGACTCCTCTCTCTCCCGCTGTGTGCTGTGCAGTCGGACGGCCCCTACTCGGGCCACTCCAGCAGCAACACCCTGTCCAGCACGGCCTCCAGCGGGGGCGACAGCGACAAGTGGTTTGAGCTGGGGGCTGGCGGCGGGGGGCCCTGCGGCGGCGGCGGCGGCGCAGGCGAGCAGGCCGAAGCGGAGCCCAACGGCCTGGGAGGCGGCGGCTACCTCCAGGGCGCCTCGGCCGACAGCGGCATCGACACGGGCTCCTACAGCGCGCCTACAGCGCACCACCCCCACTCCCATGGCCACGCCCACTCCCACTCGCACGGCCACAGCCACTCCCACTCCCACCACGGCAGCTCCAGCTCCCTGCTGGCGCCCGGCAGCGGCGGAGGCGGGAGCAGGGAGAGCAGGGAGAGCCGAGAGAGCCGAGAGAGCCGGGAGCGGGCCAGTCCCTCCCCGTGGCACAGCCCCACCGAGGGGGGCCGCAGGATGCTGGAGCGGTCCCCCGCGGCGGCCGAGGGGCCCACGCCCCCTGGGTCGGAGACCAGCAGCGTGGAGCGCACAGGCCGCACCCCTCCTACCCATCTGCTGGTGCGGGACAGCAGCACTTACAGTCTGAGCGACGCCGGCTCGCACTCCAGGTGTGTACGTGTGTTTGGCTACGTGTGTTTGGCTACGTGTGTTTGGCTACATGTGTTCAGCACAAACAACAGCTTGCTTGAGTTGAAATGTTTCATCTCGAGCGGCAAATTTGCATCACGAAAGCCGCGAGTAAACACAAATGATCAAAAGGGTAAAAAAAAAACACGCTTTGCGTTTGGTGTGAACACGCCATTAGAGATACTCTCTCTCTTGGAGACGCAACTTAAACCACAGCAGCCTACGCTTGGGTATTGGGGAACACCTTAGAGCTTAACAAATCGAGCTGGAGACGCCTGATACAACTGCTAGACCGGAGAAGCCATTTTAGCGGCGCATAGAGAAGTTGTCTCATGTTGTTTTGCGTCATCTGATCAGCTCTTCTGGTCGGCCTTTTATAGAGACCACCAATCAAACTATTTGGAACGAATACCGATCGTCGATAACGATTGGAGGCCGATAGATCGAAGTACCCTAAGTGTGTGTGTGTGTAAATGCTTCTTAATTTGTGACGGTTTACATTCAGCAATTTTATATATTGCATATGTATGTTCGCTGTTTCTATACATTTAAACCTGCACTTTGTAAGTTTAGCAACCATTTGCAACCCTTTAGAGGCTGGAGTTAAACATTCCCTGTATGGCCGCGTTTTATTCTTGAGAAACTTTCTAGTTTCGATATGTTTCAATGGAGTGACATAGTACAGGTTTAAGTGTGATATATGTTCACGCCCTCAGCTCCCGTCACTCGGGCCACAGCTCGCCCCGCGAGGAGTCCTCCTCCTCCTCTTCCTCGGCCACCTCTCCCTCCTCCCAGTCCTCCTCTGTGTCCCCGGGCCCCAAGAGCTTCTACCCGCGCCAGGGGGCCCAGTCCAAGTACCTGATTGGCTGGCGGAAGCCCGGCTCCACCATCAACTCCGTGGACTTTGGAGACACTCGCAAGTAAGGCCCGGGAAAGAAAGAAAGAAAAGAAATGTTGATTGTTCCCGGTCATTTGTGACTGCTAGGGCTTACTGCGCTCTGTCCAGTGGTGGTGGTTGTTCTTAACTAAGGTGCGTGCAGCACTTCCGCATGTTTTGTAGCGACTTCAATTTCGATTGTGTAACGTTGATTCTTCTCCTTCGCCTCACTTTGGAAATGAGCATTTTTGTAAATGTACATTTGAGAAAAACAGTGTTTTTGTTTTTTGTATTTTTTTTCATAGAGAATGTAGCTAGGATTTTGTATGACAGAAAGAAAAAACTTTACATTCGGGGGGTTTAAATGAAACACTGGTGGCTTTAGAAGACAAACAACACAGAGCCGCCTGGAGCCGTAGTCACTCTTCCGTAGACAGAGAGAAATGTTGCCACCCGTGACCGCCACAAGCTTTGGGATTTCAAGTGCCTTGCACAGTGGTGCTTTCGGTTGCACAACGAGCATTCGAGTCATTCATGGACTTTTCATGGACTTGTCTTTTGGTCACAAGCCTTCTGATCGGAAATGCCTTCTGGCATTTTGGATCGTCAATACTGGGATTGTCAATAGGATCCAACCAGGAAATCTTGGTGAGGTCATTTCCAGTGACAACGCGTTCCCAGCACCCCGTTGCTTGGGTGTTTTTGTGATCAGTGATTAATTGTGGTCATAGTGGTCGGATAACCTCCTGTGACTAAAGTTAGCCAACAGTTCAGATGATCATCTGTTTGTATGTTGACAGACACTGTTTTTGGTCCTGTGCCCTCCCCTTAGGTATAGTAGTCATATCATATCTACTTACCACGATGAATCTAGGAGATAGAAGATAGAATATGCAGTGAATGCCAGGAAATCGAGTAGGTCTCCAAGATATTTGCACAAAGATGTATCACGCCTTGTGATAACGCCTCCACAGTACATGAAAAGCATACCACACAATCCATTCACGGCCGAGCCAGGAGCTAATTTTG
Organism: Merluccius productus; assembly: GCA_027122695.1. Taxonomy (NCBI): domain Eukaryota; kingdom Metazoa; phylum Chordata; class Actinopteri; order Gadiformes; family Merlucciidae; genus Merluccius; species Merluccius productus. The sequence continues at coordinate 8,841,379 of JAOPJI010000085.1, forward strand.
GCGAATGAGTCATATTTGCAGAAATATCATTAATGAAATATTCTTCCATGCTGTGCGGGGTTAACGACAGGGTTGAACACACACTCATGTCGTTGTCTCCTAAAAGAGGTCCCATGCCCTACTACACACTTAAAGGATACCCTACAGAACAACGTGTGTATATGTTATAATATCAGAATATATCAGAAATATAATTTCTGAATATCAGACACACCATTGACCGTGAGGCCTTTCAAATAAACAGTGCATTGTGTGCCCATGTACCCGCAACAAATGTGTGTGTATGTGTGTGTGTGTGTGTGTGTGTGCGCGCCCGTGTGCATCAGGAAGTCTCCAGGCGAGGGTGTGATGGAGGGGGGCGTTCCGACGCCGGCGGCCCGGCCCTCCCTGCGGGACACGCACTCCCCCCAGCTCTACGCCAAGTCCACCATGGAGGAGGACACCAAGAGGCACAACGCCCAGGACAGCCCGCCGCCACCTCCACGCAGGCACAAGGACAAGGTAGGGCGCACCGCGAGTCGGTCACCGTCTGGGTTGGGTTGTCACAGTAGTAGAGGATAAACAACAAGCGTGTTGATCTGCTGCTAACCCATAAGGTCTTTATCGTGATTTGTGTCCTTTTAGGGGAAACTGCGGTAATAAGAAGTAAGGAGTAAGAAAAGTCTCCCTTCGTTGCCTTTGTGGTGTGTGTGCACTGATAATGAGCACCGCTCATTAGACGAGCCGTCTGCTGCCTTAACTGCCTGTCTTGAGTGACCGACCCAATCTCATTACCGTACAATCACGCCGTGTGACAATGGGCTTGTTTTCTATTGGGTGACATACTGCATAGTGTTTGTTTACTGCCAATACACTTCCCAATTCCCCTTGCGCTGATGAATTCAGTATTAGCATATATTATGGTCGCTTATCGCATCTTAACGGGAACAAAAAAAGACACAGGCGTTCGCTCCAGATCATAGTTGGTGTAGTAGAATTGGCTATTGGTTTTATATTGTTTAATATTGGTATATTGTTGTTGTTGGGTTTTTTTTTTTGGGGGGGGGGATGTACAGAATAAAAGCCATTAAAAAACCCTCCTACACTGCCGGGGTAGGCCATCCCTGCTCTTTCTCAGTTTTCATCTCCTCTCTCATGCTCATCATCTTTCTTCTTCATCATCATCATCATCATCATCATCATCATCCTTTTACTCAGACTGTGAAACTCTCAGTCTCGGGGCTCTTTTGCACTCAGACCCTGTGGACAGGCTTTCACCACACAAACACGCAGCAGGGTTTAGATGGTGATAAGAAATAGGATGAGTGTACTTTATTAATGCCAAATGGAAAACCTTGCAAAATATAACATTTTATATAAATGAAAACTGATAAAAACAAAACACAAAAAAGGAACACAATCAATGATGTACCAAAAAGAAAGAGATCAAAGGGAGTACAAAAATATTATGAAAGTGATGAAGTGAAAAAAAAAATGTAATCACGAGAGACTAGACTAGTATAAAAAAAATTGGCGAGACACCATCTAATTATTCTTTATGGGGACGATGGATCTGTGGAGACTGCTGGGAGATGACACACTGGTGGTGGTGGTGACTATAATGGAGTCTCGACACTGGTGGTGGTGGTGGTGACTATTATGGAGTCTAGATGCTGGTGGTGGTGGTGACTATAAGTCTAGACACTGGTGGTGGTGGTGACTATGATGGAGTCTAGACACTGGTGGTGGTGGTGGTGACTATGATGGAGTCTAGACGCTGGTGGTGGTGAGAGATAATGAGAGATATCCACTTGGCGTGCAATTGTACTCCTGCTTAATGCATGAGGTCCTGATTGGTTGAGAGATGAAGGGGAGGGGCCTGCAATGACAGCGTGGGAATCAAGAACCCAGACATAGATCGATGAGAAATAGAAGGGGAATGTCGTCACCTGTTTGAACTTTTGCTTTAGCTCCATTTAAAAAAAAGGCTCCTTTTTATAAATCCTCTCTTTCTTTCCAAACCCTCTCCACTCTCTCCTCGCTCCACCAGTCGTCTCCGTCGGGCAAGCCGCCCAGCCACCGGCGCTCCCTGCACCGGACCCTGTCCGACGAGAGCATCTACAGGGGCCAGCGGCTGCCCCCCCTCACCGACTCCGTGTCGGAGCAGACGCTGGGGTCCGACGTGCTCTTCAGCTGCTCCACCGTGCCGCGCTCGCCCACCACCCGCGGCGTGCCCCTCCGCCGGCCCTCCTACAAGCTGGGCGTCAAGCTCCACGGTAGGGTGTAAACCGAGGCGGGGGGGCGGGCGGGCGAGAGGCGTTGATTGGCGTGATGGTAGCCCCCGTTCACGCAGGTGTTTTTAATCTTCAAATCGCACATTTCCTTTGCGCTCTGTTTGATCCGAACTAGAGCATGGTGTAGTCGTAGCCATCGGGCAGAAAGCAGCTGTCTGGTTCCCGGTGCGGTGGTGTTGACATCTGAAAACCTTCTGAGCCTTTTCGGCTTGAATTAAAGCCAAACTGACGAGATATTTAACCTGAGGCAGAGTAGTCTTCTATCTGACTTTAAAAAAAATGTAATTTAAAAACATTAAAATGTGTCGCTAATGATTTCTGGTTATCTAGCTGCTAGTCAATTATCTGTGCATGAACAATATTTATGTTCTTTGCCATTATGTCTCTGGATAAGAAGGCATGTATGTTAGCAAGTGTATATCAAATGACGTCTTCATATCTAGTAACATGAATTGAAATACTGCACAACACTGTTGTACATGTGTTAGGGCTCACGGTCGCAGCGCCTGCCCACACAGAGCAGCCAGCCTTGACATGTGGATGTGTGTGGGTGTGTGCATTACACTAGGGGCCCATAAGTTGAATGAAACGGATGTGCTTGTGTATCTGCTGCCCCCTAGTGTCTAAAGTGTGGAAAATGTATTTTGTGTGAAGATGAGACTCGGGATAGTTCTGAGGAGTGTGAACATTAACATTTATACAGCTAATATTTGTTGGAATTTTCACTTTGCTGTTTCTAGGGAGAATTAGCAGTGTGCCCATGGAGCTATTAAAAGATTAGAAACATCTTAGAGTATCAAACGCAGCCTTCAGTATTTATTGCGACTGCCGGGAAAGGAGAAATAATAAACCTCAAACCAATAAATGTCGAAAGTTTATGTAATTTATGTGAAATGGATATTTATTTATTTGCCTTTATTTGCCCTGCGTGAGCTGTGTTGACCACTGCAATAACTTCATGCGCGTGCAGCAGGATACTTTTGTTGTCAGACAAGCAGCACTGCTGAGATAAACTGACAGTAGTAGAACAAATAAACAAATAATACAAATGTGTATACTTATAAAACAATTCCAGGTTGAGGAATTAAAAAAATATTGAATTGAACTGGTTGAAAGCTGCAGATACCCTGCCGGAGGATTGTCGAGACTGTACCTGTGCTAAAGGGTCTCATACATAACCATTCAGTCATTAAAACGGTGTGTTGTTTGCAGGCGACTTGTCTGCGTCTGACACATCATTGGTGGAGCTGGTGGAGCGTCAGCGTAGGCCCCTCCCCCAGGAGCTGATGCCCCTCCCACCACCCTCCGACAGAGACAGCCCCATGGACTGGACACACCTGGTCGACGTGGCCAACACCTTTGAAGGTGAGACGGATACACACAGATGCGCATCCAAATTAAATGCTATTACAATTGCGACGCAGCTTGTTGAAGTTCTGGTTACCGTAGTGATAACCTGTGTGTGTGTGTGTGTGTGTGTGTGTGTGTGTGTGTGTGTGTGTGTGTAGTCCAGAGAGGCTTTGTGTACTCAGACCGGGGCAGTGGAGCCTCCAGCCCCCAGCATCCCCACATAGAGCTGCAGCCCGCACCCATATCAAGACCCTCCTCCAGGTAACACGCACACCGTCCTGTATATACACATATCTAGACACACACAAACACACAACCGAGAACAAACACAGACGGAAAGGATTCAAAAGTAATCCTCAAACTCATACCCCTCCACCCCCAGCGAGGGCCACATAGGGCTGGAGAGGAAGGTGACCAAGCTGGAAGCCATGGTGAAGATGCTACAGGAGGACCTGAAGAAGGTACAGCCGTGCACACATCCACACACACTGAGAGAGAAAGAAAGAAAACACAACAACACATTCATTGCTATTAAATACCTGAGCAACGTATGATGTAATGACAAGAAGAACAACCAGGCATGTGTATGTGTATGATCACAGGATTTAAGGACCCCGATTCTTAAGCCATTGTTTTGTTTTTAGGATAAATAATTCAAATCATCAATCTAATCATAAATCAAATCAAGTGACCAAACTTTTTGCTTTGGATAAAAGCATCTGACTAAAGGAATGTGAATGTAAATGCTCTCTCTCCCTCCCTCACTCCCCGGGGGGTAGGAGCGCGAGGACAAGGTCCGCCTCCAGAGCCAGATCAAGAGGCTGTGGGACGACAACCAGCGGCTGAAAGAGGAGTCTCAGACCTCCGCCGCCAAGCTCAAGAAGTTCACAGAGTGGGTGTTCAACACCATCGACATGAACTGACCTGCCAAATGCACCCAGACACACTGCCGCAATACACACACACACACACTCTCTCTCCCCCACACACACACACACACACTGGCACTCATACACACTGCATCCATTCCAACATGTACCCAAAAGCACAAACGCATTGACGTACACACGAGGGACTAGGAGCTGCGTGCTACAGGAAAATCACCGTTCGTCCCTATGATAAAACGTGCGGATGGATCACCAGCTCTGCACTGCAACGCTACACTCGAGCCAAACGTCCACCAATCTAATTTTGGCCCAAAAAGACAGGAGGAGTCATGAGTCGGCTCACAAAATCGTCCTCATTACAATCCCCCTCCCCCCCGTGGAACTACTCAGGATGACCAGCATAGAAAGAGAGAGAGAGAGAGAGAGAGAGAGAGAGAGACGGCAATAAAGCAATCATCTAAATGAAGGGCCGCCTGAAGCACAACCCCTGACTGACCCTTCGCCACCGCGCTCTCGCTCTTTCTCTTTCTCTCCTTCTCTCTCCACATACGGTGCATTGGAGAATCTCCCCTCCCCTTAGCTTAAAACCCTTCAGACCCCCCCCCTTGCAACTAGCGATATTGCCATTGAGAACCATTAATCCCTACACACACACACGCACACACACACACACACACACACGCCATACATTTTTCTATTGAAAACAAGTTCAGGAGGAGTCCGGTGTTTTGAGTTGTCCACATGGTGTTGTAAACGTGAACCATGTTTTTAGCCTGCTACTTCGTTTGGGGACTGCCTCTACTTTTCCACAAAACCCTTAGCCTTCCTGTTGAATACAAACCCATCAGACAGAGCCATTTCACATGATCTTTTCTTTTTGTACACACTCACACACAAAAGCTGGCGGTCCTCCACGTGGGGTCCAAGGGGTCTCCACACCCCCATTTCCCTGGCATGTACTGGCGGCGCTAGCCAGCCCTCTAAGGACCCCTTTTTAGGCCCTCAAGGTCTGAGGGGCTCGTTGAAAAGCCATGGGAAGCCGTGCCATCGGGGAACCTGACTGACATTAAGGGATGTTCCTCGTGTCCGTCCGCCTGACTCTTCAAAAAAGGTCTTCAAAAACCAAACAAAAGTCGGAAAAGCAAAACAAGCAATAGGATTACGTGCCGGACTACCCTTGGCGCTTACGGTGGAGCATGTCGGCAACACGGGGAGAACACCTCCTCCTCGCCCACACGCATGTAGCCCCCTTGTGCTCCGCCAGAGTCTTTAAGGGCATCCACCCGGCTCTAGGGAGGCCCGCCGCCGGGTGGGAAGGATTGTGGGGAACAGGAAGTTCCTCCGTCTGCAGTAGAGCGTTGGCGTGGCGTGGAGAACTCCCCCAATCCCCACAGCATAAACATTTGGGGGGGCGTAAACGTTTTTCGGATTAATTTATTTTCCTTGTATAATAATTCCAATAATTAAGTTGATTGATTCGTAAAGTGCAACTGACATCAGTGTAATGTTTATTCACCACACAATGAAGGTTCACTAGCTATTATTTAAATAGCCCCCCCCCCGACCCTACCTTTTTTTTTGCTTGTTCTGGCCTGAGCCTAATATGGTTATATGGTTCTGCTTTGTTTCTCATTGTAGTTTGTGCTTCCCCAAGCCTACTGTTGTGTTGGTTCCTGTGCCCTCTATTGGTGACAAGTAGAATTGCAATGCTTTCCCCCCAGTTTTCTCATAATCTGCTCCAAATAAACAGTTTGTGGAAAAAAAACAGTGCAAAATCCAATCAGACAGGACAGATGAACTGAAAGAGACCGTAAAGAAGCTTAAAGAGTTTATACATATAAATAAGAGAGCTTATTTTGTGCGTGTGTGAGTGTGTGTGTGAGTGTTTCTGTTGTCTTGTGTGTGGAAACAATATTCTGAGGGTCTTTGTTACAAGGATACATACCTTCATAATAACAGGGATTCAGTCAGGGGATCGATTTTAATGACCGGTTGTTGACATTTCATACTTACTCGAGTTAAGCGACTGAAGAAAGTGTGTGTGTGTGTGTGTGTGTGTGTGCGCGCGTGTGTGACACTCCATCACTTAGCGGTGGGCGGAGCCAGGACGTGCCTTTTTTGAAACCACAGCTGGGATGGGGGGTGGAAAGGGACGAGCTCTACTTGTTTAAGTAGTAAGTCGTAGTAGTATTCGCAGAAGAGCACCTGCTGACACAGAAAACACTCCCACGCGCTCTGTGATGTTGTGCCACAGTCGTCCCACAGCTGTGATCTGTGACTCAGACGGGTGTGTGTGTGTATGTCTGTAGTGACGTCGCCGGTAACTTCCTCTGCATTTTTAAAGCAGCCATCTGCCTTTCCGCAGCCAAATGAGCCCATAAAGACCCTAGATATGGAGAAAGGTGTGTGTGTGTGTGTGTGTGTGTGTGTGTGTGTGTGTTCGTTCATTTACATTCATGATTACATGTGCATGCAGGTGGTAAATCAACATTGCTAATGTTAGCATGTATAGTCTGGAAAACAAATGTATATTTCTAGACGAGAACACTCCTCACCGTTATGAAGCTAGAAGAACTATACAGCCATTTCTCATCGAGGTGCCTAATGTAATTGTGTGTGTATGTGTGTGTGTGTGTGTGTGTGTGTGTGTCTCATTTATTCATTTATCCTGTCAGTTGAAACTGCACTTTATGTATCATACCATTGTCAGGGGATATGAAAGCCATTTGACGTCAAACAATTTTATTTGTTGTGGAGATTTCCCCCCCCAAAAAAATGAATCACTATTCTCTTATTTGAGTATGGCGTAGCTTTGCATACTCCAAAGCTAGCATAGCCGTCACTTCAGGGATTAAAACATTTTTTTTTTAAAGCACAGCGATAGCGCCCGGGTTCGAATGTAAAACAACCACAAAAATGAATGAATAAGAAGAAGATTAGTCGTCTTCCTGTGCTGTCGCCATCTGGCAGAGAGATGGAGATGGGATTTGAACATAAGAGGGAGTGAGAGAGGGCAAAATAATCAGCTTGAACAGAAAATGTGTGTTGCTGTCGCGTCGGTTCTGTTGTAGGAATCGCGTTATAGGCCCGTCTGGGAGGATAATAAGTGCAGACGCCACCGAATTCAGAGAAGTCATTGGGAAAACCCGTATAGGACCCGAAAACTGCAAACTGGGCAATTCCTGACCGAGTCGATGTTCCCATGGTGTGTGAAGTGACATTTAGACAATATTGACCCTTTTAACCAGACGTATGTCTCCTATTGCCTTCTGTGTCCGCCAACAGCAAAAATGTCAAACTTCCAGTTGACCTGTCCCAGTACGTCCAGTATATACCGGGGAAATGCCACGACGGGGGTAATGACAAATGCCAAGTGTTTTCTGTGGGATCAGCAGAAAACGGCGGCGACGCGTTATTGTTTATAGTTCATAAAGTTGAAGGATTACGTCTTATGTAAAATTGAACACATGAAACCTGAGGCTGTTCCAGCACAGAACGGACCCTCGTCCCCCACGCTGCTTATCTGTACTCCTCAGAAGAATTGGGTTTCAGATGTTCCACAGATGTGCCATTTTTGTAACGTGTGTGTGTGTGTGTGTGTGTGTGTGTGTGCAATTGGTTTTTATTTGATTAGTCTTTTGCACAGTGTATTATTTTGTTTCTTTGTATAAATGGTTGCCTAATATACAGGATGTGTTTGTACTCATCCTAACGTGTTGTAAAGTTTTCAAATGTTACCCGAATATTTTTGCTCTGTTCCTTTTTTTTGTTTTTTTGCTGCCTGTTTTGTTGTGGATGCTATAGGAAGAAGGGAACTTGAGATCGGGGCCAAGCACTATGTGTGTGTTGTGTGCGTGTGCGATCAGTCTGTAGAAGGGACTAGTAAAACGGTAAAAGGCCTAATAACCCCCCCCCCCCCCCCCAACAACAAAAATAAAAGAGAAAAACACACACACTTCAAAACGAAGACTAACCGCTTAAACAGTCGAAACGGATTTAAAGTAGAAATACGGTTTACGTCTCAGCTTTCATGTCCTTTTTTTGTAAAAGTGTAAAGGTATAATAAAAATTAAAAAAAAGAAGAAAATACATTTGCAGTGATCACAGTATTAAAAGTTTCTGAAATAAAAAATACATGTATTGATTTGTGATATCCATCGTTTCCGTTTTCCTTATGGAGTTGCTTGAGAGCTGACAAAAATTTACTGTAAAATGCACTTTTGTTTTCCTGACGTGAACCTGAGTCAGAATGCGGTGGAGCAGCCGGGCTTGTACAGTATTCTGTCCTATGAACATTGTCATTGTGATTTGAGCTGAACCGGTGGATCCATTGAAAACCAATGGATCCTACACGATGAATAGATCCTTTGCAGATGCTTATTCACTTAATAAAAGAATCCCCCTGTATAGCGTCTACTGTATGTGGTCTGTAACACGCGGAGTCGACAACAACACCGGTGGGTTGAACAACACGGAGGTCAGATGAGTCATCTCATCTGTGGTGTCTCGGGCTGAAGGACGCGTATTATGGCGTCGCTTTCCTCGAGGCTTTCGTCCCAAGGTCCGTTACAAAGCACACCTGAGCCGGAGGAAAGCACGTGGCCGTCCGGAGCCGAGGCGTCGCTGTTCTGGACCGGAGAGCTTCTGTCATTACATGCTCTTGGATTGATAACATAACATATGCATGTTTGTGCACATAACACATCGTTTAGCATGTTTTAGACAAAGGGATTGTGTGTGTGTGTGTGTGTGTGTGTGTGTGTGTGTGTGTGTGTGTGTGTGTGTGTGTGTGTG
>JAOPJI010000085.1:8850782-8862557 GCA_027122695.1 Merluccius productus
GGGGGGCGGGGAGGGGGGGGGGAGGGGGAGGGGGATGGGGGGGGGGGGGTGGGGGGGGGGGGTGGGGGGGAGGGGGAGGAAGGGGGAGGGAGAGAGAGAGAGAGAGAGAGAGAGAGAGAGAGAGAGAGAGAGAGAGAGAGAGAGAGAGAGATTTACCATTCAATCATTGGTGTAATTTTAACATTGAGAGGACAATATCCCTGGGCTTATTGCACCGTGGGTGGATGGTTTTTACTCTTTCGACACAATAGTATAGTCTGAATAATTTGTCAATGCAAAATAATTGTGAAGTTATAATTTCAGGTTTAAATGAGAAAAAATGAAAATAGTATCGATGAAGAAACCAAATTGACCTTAATTTCCTTAACCAGATTAAGATCAGTTCATTGGTGTGCATGTGAACATGCTGAATGAAACGCTGGTCATTAAAAATGCAAAGCCTAAAGGAAGCGCTCGAGTAAAGCACTTGAGGGGTCTGTTGTGCAATGGGCTGTCATGACAAAGGCATACGTGCAGAGGAATCAAATAAGAGTGGATCGTCAGTGACAGGTCCTTTTCTATTTTTTTTTTGTGAATATATTTTTCAAGTTAAAACATTTTAAAATAACTTGGGATTCATAGAGCAGCCAAATTCTCTCCCGGAGGCTGTCATGCGTTACAGCAGATGCGTGGGATATCTTCCCTGTCAAGCATGTGCCTCCGTTGCCTGTATAACTCGGCCTGTTGGAGACCACGAATCAGGCGGCACGTCAGGAAAAACGTTGAATTCAGACTCGACTTGACACCTTCTGTCCTCTGCATCGGGTCTCATTAGGGCACTATAAATGGCATTTCGCTCACCGGTGCTGCGGCACGCGACGCATTATACGAGATCCATCCGTATTTATGCTAACACACTTCTCGGGATGACAGGAGGCGATAAAAAGTTTGATTGTTGTGTATGTACCAACTTTCTTAAGCTTTGGTTTTGTTCAAAGTTAAGGGGAAAGATCTAGGCCTTAACGATGTAATGTTCAAGATCACAGTAAGCGCTCCGCAGATATCGGGTGTAATTTTCTGTAAAATGTCCGGTGTCATCGGTGACACCGGTGTTGTCACGAGCGTATTAACCGGTGTGAAAATGTCCTCACCATGGCATCCTTACGCTTCCTTTTATGGAGACCTCACTAATGAATGCAACGTGTGTGTGTGTGTGTGTGTGTGCGTGCGCGATTGGGCAGGACACCAGAGAATTGTCCCTAAACTGTGTTTATATTTGATTAAAAGGTGACATTTTATGAGACTTGCTGATATTGACGTATGCAGACAAAGACTTATCTGATTGAAAACGGCCGCTGTTGATCACCGAGGATAATGAAGGTGTTGTAGCACTCTAGACTTACCAATACAGGTCAATTAAGTGTGTGTGTGTGTGTGTGTGCGTGTGTGTGTGTGTGTGTGTGTGAGATACGGGAACAATCCTTTCTATGTATATATTGGTGCATGTCTGTGATCTATTTGTGTGCACAGGTGCATGTGAGGTTGCGTGTGTGAAATGTATACGTCTGTGCACATGGCCGATGTTTTCATGAATTCATCTTTGTGTATTGATGCCCCACGTGTTGATGTGGACGACGGGTTTGGGGGTCAAACATAATATAATATTGACAAAATGTACACCCTAGCAGGCCCGCGGAGCCGGGCTTTTTGTGTCTTTGTTGTGTGTTTGTGTGGTGGTCAGGTCCCGAGCGCAAATAGCTTAATCCCTGATTAATCTCGCATATATTCATGGTGTAATATAAGGATTAACATATTGTTTTGTTAGCAGGACAATGATGCAGGCATTTCCCAAACTGTAATGAGTCGGAAAGCCCATTCCCACTTGTGAAATTTTGGGCCGATGTTACAAAGGAGCGCACATCAAAGGACCGTGGCGACAAAAGGGGGGAAAGCGCGTCCACCTGCACACACACACACACACACACACACACACACAGACACTGACACGCACACAGCACACACCCACACACACTCAAGGAAAGAGTGGGAGCAAGGAGAGGGAGACACAGCAGCGTATGAGTAATTGGAAGTGAATGGACTCGGCTAGGTGTTAATATTTGGATGGACGGCCTGTACTCGGAATGAATTGAAACACCTGCGACCATTGTTTTGCTAATACGGCGTGGCCATGCCTCGCCTTCCCGTGATAAACACCTGCTTGGTGGCTCTCTCCTTGCCCGCGAAGCGCGAACACGGCCCTCTCTGGATGATAAAGCCACGCGATGATTATGTTATCGGACACACAGTCTCAAACAGAATTAAACCAAAGGCAAAAGCGCTGATGATGAAAACGGAGAGATAAAAACCCATTACATACTGGTTGTATTTAGGTTTTTTGTGTGTTTGTTACCACATTCGGTGCTGTGAAAACGTGATTGATGACCACTGTGGGTGTATCTTGGGGGGGGCTCCCCATGGGTATTAATTCTGCTGCTCAGCACATGACCTGCAAAGGTCTTGGGCTTACCCCCCTCTACCTAAACCATCCACCTCTCTTAATACCGAAACATAAGCATCCCCTAACTTCGTACTTAACCTTAATAGCATCGTAACATCTCCACCCATGTACCTAATAAACTTAACCATCTTCATCATCGCACCTAGACATGCAAATGCACAACAATTTTTCTCTACCTACAATTTGATGAATCACAAAATCACTGGCTCACTTCAGCATTAACGCCACAAAGCTCAATGAAGGCGTCGTCTCACTCACTTAATTCCTGTTTCTAATTCCTAAACTCCTGTTTCTAATTCCTGTCATGTGATTAACTTCATAGGGGTGGGTGGCAATGGCTCAGCAGGTTAAGCAGTTTGTTCGGGAACCGGAAGGTTGCTGGTTTGAGCTCCGGCTCCTCCTAGCTAAGTGTTGAAGTGTCCCTGAGCAAGACACCTAACTATGAATGAATGGGTGAATGTAAAGCATTGTGAGTGGCCACAGGTTAGAAAAGTACAATATAAACGCAGTCCTTTACCCTTTACCACTGGATGAGGACATTTGGCAGAAGCTCTGTTAGCATTAAGTATTCATGCCTGAATTTCCACAGAGATTCAGGCATGAATCATGAATCTCTTCCCACACAGATAAAATAGTCAAACACAAACCCTACTTACCGTAGTACACTAGCACTACAACAGAGTACATAGTTAAACGTCCTTTGTACAAAGCCTACTTACCCATAGCACTACATTTGTAGTGAGGGAAGGAACTCCATAACCAATGCTCTGGATCAGGGCCAATACCCCCGCCCCCCCCCAAGTGTGTGTATGTGCTTGCACTTGCCTGCTTGCCTGTGTGAGAGAGTGTGAGCTCTGGGATCGGACCTAGCCGAGGTCACGGCACCAAACAGAACCTTATGATTAATGAATGTGAACTTTGGTCAGACACGCTCCGCCTCCCTAATCAAGACCCCGGTACATTTACACACACACACACACACACACACACACACACACACACACACACACACACACACACACACACGCATGTGCACGCAGGCAGACGCGCACTAATAACGATGGATGATTTGGAGAGAGCTCTACACATCGTATCTCCATTAGTGTCTTTCAATAGGCTTCTTCTCTGTCACCCACGCTTTTCTGAAATCACTCTGTTACTACACACTTGACTGCTTTTGGCTGTCAAGATGGAATATGCAAACTTATCTCCCCATGGCCAGACTTGAACTGTATTTTCTCCTCAGTTTTTTCCCTCCTCAAAATGATGTGTATATTTTTCTCCACCCCGTATTTTATCTTGATTTATGGTGCTAGCTAAGATTACAGCGATATCAGCCACCGATTTATGGCAGATATCGAACAAATGGAATATCGGCATTGGGAGATGGCATGAAAATGCCATAAGTTTAAAGCATAATGCCAAAGTTAATAAATAATGTAACAACATGAAATGAACGAATTACAGGAATGATTATATGTGATTGCTAATAGCAGAGAGATCAATGAATATATACATCCTGTATGGCATTGTATGACTTTAACATCAGTGAGATGAGAGATGTTCATACTTCCCTCAGCAGTTTCCTGCCTAAACTTAACCATACATAATCTGACTTCCCACATTATGGGATCTAGCAAATTGAACATATACGATGTATCTACCACTGCACACACACACACACACACACACACACACACATTGGGGGACACTTTTATTTTGCACCCTTTTAAAGAAACCACCAATTTTCGACATTTTACTTTTCGACAGGGCACCTGATTGGCTGAGTAGAAATGAGTGGTCTGCATTGACAGTGTGAGAAAGTTGACATGCGAGATAGTGACACCTTTGTCATATCAGTAAAGGGGGGGGGAAGTGGTCTTCCTGGTTGCACTTCTGCAGTACCTACATATCTGCATCGCGAATCGCTCTCACCCAGATGTAAAAAGTTTCCCATTGGCCGACTCGACACAATGTACCATGGAGGTTGTAGTTAATTGACAATATTATACAATTTGTGTTTGTACTAGTTTATTCTGAGCGTTTTTATTTTGTTTTATGGTACATTTCTGTAGAGTCAATAAAAACGTGGCGGTGGAACGTTCCTTTACGTAGGTAAACATATTGGCCATGAGAGAATCCCCACTCCCTGGCCCGGAGGCCAGGAGGGTACGATGCGTTTAATGGTTTTCATTTTGCCCTGTTCCCCTTGGCTGAATTTCAACGCCTGTCCTTCTCCGATCCCTTAGCTCAAGTCACTTCTTGCGGTACTTGTTGTTCACGATTGACAGAGGGGGACATTCGGTTGTTGCACATTGCAGAGAGATAACAAATTATAGAGAGGAAGAGAAGCAGTGGTGTGGGAAAACACAAAAATAAATGTTGGATTTGATTGAACATTATTTCCGTTGCCTTTTTCTATTGCATTTACCTATGATTAAATGTATGAGCCACATTTATTTGTCCCAACATTCATCTCATATTTACCTATGATTGCGAAATATGGGATTTAGGCTATGTAAGGCCTTTATAGTTTCCATTCATGGTAAGGTAGTCAGGTATCATTAATGATTTAATAGGCAATACAGAACACAGGAAAGAGACAGCAGAGAGCAGGAGAGAGAGAATCAACCGCGTCTCCACTATCCTATTAAGCATTCAACGCTCCACACACTTTACGTGAGTGGATGTTGACTCCCAGACACTCATCTGTTCTCCACTCTTATAATTGTGATTGTAGTTAATTGTAGCTCAGCTCAGCCCAGCTCTCCTCTCAATCTCAAACCTCCTGTTGTTGACTTTTAGCTTGCACTTACATTCCTCTAAGCTGCTCTCGCTTGTATGTTGCCTGTGCTAGTATTGAATGCTTAGTTTCTGTGGTGGCTTTGATACACAAAATCTATAGCCACTGGAACCACTTGGTGTTTGCCTCCATCTTATTGTCTTTACCCATCTTTCTTGGCCCAAAGCTTGTGTCGAATCATGGGTCTTGCTTTACATTCTTTCAAAGGTTTGTGTGGGTGTCTGTTTGTTTGTTTGTGTGTGGGAGATTGTTTTAGAGCGAACACAAGCCCAGTCTGTTCTACCCGCATGCTTTAAAAAATCCACTATTATCCTTGTGCCCACGATTATACACCCAGCCTGCCATAATGACTCTCGCCCTGTAGCTCTCACCTCTGTGGCAATGAAGTGCTTTGAAAGACTGATCAGGGACTATATCTTCGCACACCAGCAGCACCATGGACCCATTAAAGTTCACACACTGCCACAACAGCTCAACGGAGGACACCATGGCACACACTGCACACTGCCCTCTCTCACCTGGACAACAGGGACTACAGCTTGGCAGTCAGTACTGTTATCCCCTCCAAGCTCAGCACCAAACTCAGGGACCTAGGACTAAACAGCCCCCTGTGTAAATAGGTCCTTGACTTTCTGACAGGCAGAACCAATGAGTTGAGTCCTGAGACCTCTGCTATACTCCCTCTACACACGACTATGTGGCCACTTTCATCTCGACATCGTCAGGTTTGTTGAGGACACAGCAATGGTAGTCTTGGTCTCCAACAACGACAAGAAGGCCTACCTGGAGGAAGTGAAGAACCGTCCGCTGGTGTCAGGACAACAACCATCTCCTGAAGCGAGACAACGGAGCTGATAGTGGACTTTAGGAGGCAGCAGTGGAACTACGCCCCCCTCAGGATCAACGGGGCCCCTGTTAAGAGGGTGAGCAGCACTTCAAGTACCTCGGTGTCCACATCACAGAGGACCTGACGTGGACAATGCACATGGACACACTGGTGAAAAAGGCACGGCAGTGCCTTTATCACCTCAGACATCTGGGGAAATTCAGGGTGCCCCCCCCCCCAGATACTCAGGACTTTCTACACATGCACCTCAGAGAGCCTCCTGACTGGGAGCAGCACCGCCTGGTACGGGAGCAGCACCCAGAAGGAGAGCAGGGCCCTGGGGAGGGTGGTGCTGTCGGCTGAACGTACCACGGGTCTTTCCGCAGAAATAAGCACATTCGCTCTCCCCAGTCCATAGGACATTTACGCCAGGTGGTGCAGGACCAGGGCCAGGAAAATCATTCAGGTCCACAGAAGTCAGCAAGAGCAAAAGTGACAGACAAATACACAGATGCGTATGCAATGGTGAAGATGGGTTCCTCCACATTCAATACCAATGACCAAGGTAGAGAGGGCAATTACCAGGGCTGCCCAGGTATTGATTAATCCTTCCAGAACACGTTGATACACATGTGATCCGGTGCAAATCTCAAAGGATTTATATGCATTTTATGCAAAATCAACAGGACTTAGTAGCCGAATTGAGGTGAATCATGCTATTTGTCGGGATCGCCCCGCCTTCTCGGAAATGGGTCGGGCCAGCTGGCGTTATTAGCAGGATTTGAACAAACTCAACACGATTCCTACATAAACTGAATGTGAAGTCAAAATAAACAGAAACGGAGAAACAACGCTGCTGTCCTCCGACGCAGGGATCTAGCCCGTCAGAGAGGGCGGTTTGGTGGCTGTCGTTTGGGAGGGGGAGGAGGATATGGAGAGCTGTGAGAGATGTTTACACTGAAGCCATTAAAATAGATTTTATAGATCCTTGCTCCGATGCCTCTCCCAACAATTGAGACCGTTAAGATGTAGATGGCAGGGCCATCCATCACCCATCAGACGGATCTATTAGGATACAATTTGCTCATTTTGTTCACCTCACTCGCTTCCTTTCCTTTCACTTTTGTCCTATTTTATGTATTTCCTTGTCCCTAAAACTTATATTGCAACCTTTTGGAGCACACCCAGAGAATTCTGTTGTGTGTTGTTAACTGTCTATTATTAACCTCAAATGGTGTCTGTGTCCACGGATAGCTCCCTTCTCACCATTTATCCTACCCAATTAAAGACAGAGATTTACAAGGATTACAATGCAGAAATTTCCCCTTTTCTAAGTATACTTGCTTTTTTTCATTTAACAATCCCCCCTGAGCACTGACAGAGTTAACATAACTTGGCTTTTTCAGGGGTTTTTTGTTTTGTTTTATATGAAACCAAATGCAAACATTATTTGTTATGCAGCCAGTACAGCAATATTACATTAATTTCTTGAGCCAAAAAACCCACCAAAAAATGTCTTGCCCCAGAAAGAGAGAAATTCTATTACATCAAACTATTTCTCACTGCTGCTGCCAGTTCATGTGGCGTTAATATTTTATGAGGAGTTCTGCACTGGACGGACAGACCGAATGGCCTATGTGCGGATGGCCAATCAATATCCATCACGAGCGAGTCAATATCCAGGAGTGTCAGGTGGAGACAGGCCTGTCAACAACCTAATGAGACTTGATGGACTCAGACCTGATGGAAGCTCAGCCAGCAGCACGAAGCTCACCATCGATTTGCAGGGACCAAGGAGCAAAAGGGCACTTACTGATACTGGTTTGCCTGAGAGAAGGCAGGGCCAGGATTCAGTGATTCAGATTACACCTTCTGCATCTCAAGCCATGAATCCAAAACTTTGACAGGAATTCCTGTCCTGACATTGCCACCCACCCACCCACTGCCATACAAAATAGGGGGACCGTGCTGTCAAATAATTTCTTTCTTTCCCCTACAGTGAAATGTTGGTTCAGCTGAGGTGGCTGTAATGTCCTCCAGAAGTTTTTTTATTATGTTTACCCAACCTAGTGACCTACTCTATTATTTTACTCGCCTGTTATTAATTAGTGTACTTGCCTTTGATAAAACATGCTATTGTTGAACCAGAGAGGATGAGCAAGAGCTTAAGATGAGCTACTGTGCAGGACATTTGGGACTAAATATTTTCCTTTATTACAGAAGGTTGATGACAGCCCCTTTAAAATCAAAAAGACACACATAACAGTACTCCACATTGCTAATTGGAAAATATTTGGATTACTGCATTATTTGAATTTCATTTTAATTTCCCATCCATAGGCAAGGGATTGGTATTCATTATGGGTACACACAGATGGTGCGCTAGAAATCCACCAAACTGCGAATGTAGTCAAATGGCATGCAATCGATTATATTTTTATAATTGAATCGCTGGCCTTCATTACCCATGAAAAAACTCTTATGCACAACCGAATACTATTAAGCATTCAATTATATTTGCAGATAGCATAGCCAGCCTATATTTTTAATGAATGGAGTAACAATACATTAGTGATCGAGCTACTACAGCCATCGATTATATTATTTCTAAATAACGCTCAGGGTAAATATAATAAAAACATAGGATTTTACACCCGTTTTTTCTGCATTACCCTATTATTTTAGTA
This sequence comes from Merluccius productus, assembly GCA_027122695.1. Classification (NCBI taxonomy): domain Eukaryota; kingdom Metazoa; phylum Chordata; class Actinopteri; order Gadiformes; family Merlucciidae; genus Merluccius; species Merluccius productus. Next base: position 8,859,596 of record JAOPJI010000085.1, read on the forward strand.
AGTAGCATAGATAACTATGTTGAAGATACAAACACCAAAACACTTTGATGTGTTTTTATGGACCACAATGGCAGTCAACACGAAATAATCCACAACCCCAAGCTGGTGAAAAGCATTGTTGCTTTTAGTTGTTACATTTTTAATTTAAAGGGGGGGTATTATGCTCTTTTTTAGCTATTTAAAACTGTTCCCTGGGGTCTTTACAAGAAGTTTGTCAAGTTTATCCTAAATCCTGCCGTTCATTTTCTCCGCTCCGAAGAACAGGCTGTTTTGTGGGGGCGTGGGGATGTATGGTAATGAGCTGTGCTCTGATTGGCCACCTCATTAGAGGTGGGATGTATGGTAATGAGCTCTGCTCTGATTGGCCGCCTCATTAGAAGGTTTGGCGGAGGCGGAGAGCAGAGCTCCCATGCTGCTCAAGGTAAACAAGCTTGACGCGTCATTGACTGTAATCATGGCGGACGCACCAGAACCAACAGTGAGACCTTACATGTTTGAGCCGGAGTCTGACCCAGAATGGGAAGAGTTCAATTCCATGTGATATTGTTTTCGTGCCTTGCAACAACTCCAGCAACTGTGCAAATAGCAAGTGTGTGTTTTTGGGCGATGCTCTCTACCGTAGCCGGTCTGTTTATGCCTCATGTCCATAAGCTTACTTAGCTACAACTTGCAGACAAGCTAGGATTGACAATTTTGTAGAGCTAGTTGGCCAATATATTATTGTATATATTATTATATATTGTTGAAAATATTCAAACGTTGCATATAATAGAGGACCTGTACTTGTCAGTCCACAATGTGTCACAATGCCAACTGAAAGAGAAAACGTGTGCTGCAGGGAGATCCAAACGGTGACTATTGATAAAAGACATTGTTTCTGTGTAATCAATGTATTTCTTATGAAGTTGGGCAAATCCCTATAGACTTACCGCTTCTCACTATATAGGTTGTTCGGCTTATGAATGCCCTCCAACAACCACCGATATGTATGGTGGACCATAGGGGTTTCAACACCGTCTGTTTGGACGACTTTGTCCTAGAGACGCAACCACTATAGAGCAGACTATGGGCGTTTACGGCATAGGCGAATGGCTTTTATACGTTTTTCAATGCATTTCTCTAATAATCATAACCAGTGGTTTGGCCTGTGTATGACTTTGGATAATACTGTGCATGACAATAAAGATGAGAACAACAAGTGTTTGCATTCGCAACCGTGTTGTGACTTACTTTTAGACAAGTACTTCTCTACTTTTTTTAATCGTCAACATTGAATATGAAGTATTATAATATATCTGGTGCTCCCACATGTTGTCTATATTATACATAATGTCTTTGAAAAGTTATAGACAATTATTTCCTAAACAGTATGACTCCTGAAGCATGAACCATCTCTACACGTGTCTCAACCTGGTAGAAATGAAGAGCACTATCACTCACCACATAACATGCATTCAAAACCTCCCCTAATCATTTAGAGCATCGTTGGTGAAGTTCAGGGTAAAGACGTCTATGTCCATAATAATTGGTTCCATTGATTATTACAGTCTTTTCTCGAAAAGCTTCAAACGGAAACAAAGTATTCAAATCAGAATAATTTTATTTCAAGTATCAAGATTCATGAGATTTATTTGTCACATGCATAATTGTACATGTACTACAGCAGTGAAATGAAATTGCAACAACTCCGGCAACTGTGCAAATAGCAAGTGTAAAGCTACAAAGCAGTATAAAAAGGAAAGTAAATGAATATCAATAGAATAATAATAATATAAAGCTATAAACAGATACAAATAACGAAATATCACAATCTATATGTACATAATAAAAAATAGGCCAAAATAGTCAGTAAAAACCCCCCCCAAAAAACGTATAAACAATTTACTCACACATACCCTCTGCTCAGCCGTTACAGGTTCATAGCATACAGATGCTTCGTCTGGTGGTGCTGGGGCAGCCGAGGCAGCAGGGTCAGGGTTGTTATACACGGCCTGTGTGGTGCTGCGGATATTTCCCGTGAATTCCCTGACTCCAGGGGCGTGTACGAATTAAAAATTGATATTACCAATATATTTTTTAACTTTTCGTAAGAAATAATTGGAATCAATCACATCTGAACACATCTGATTTATTTAATTTGTTAGCCGGTGTTGTACTAGTCGAAGTCGGTGCAGGTGTGATCAACAGAGATTTCTAGCAATTGCGATTAACCAATCAATGGTCTGCACTGCAGTACCGCTATCTCCACCCATTAGCTACGGAGTGGAAGTAGAAGTAGACAACACTAAAGCGTGTGCATGGGTTCCAGTACAATGCGGGTTGACAGTGGAAAAGGGCCATCACATGATTGTACCATCGTTTCTACATTCACACTGGTCTACAGTGAAACCCAATTGATCTCGTTCCACAGATGTTCCACTGCCACAAACATGGCAGTGGAAGGCTGTAGGCGAGGGCCATTAGGTCCAATGACTGCCCTGCATGATGCTCTAAGGTAATACGATGACCATTATGAGGACAATTTATAACCATTTATAACCGATTCTAGATGGCCAGTCATAAACATCATTGGTCATTTGCAGGAGAGTGCAAAATGTTGATATTTTGAACCGTTTTTTGGCCACCTACTTTTGCTTTTTGCAGAGAAGCAATGGCTTGTTCTCCAAAAATCCCCCAAGTTTATTTTTGCAGTTATATCTCAATAGGTTCTGAAGGGAATGTTGCTCCAAAGTAATGTATAACTCATATAGAAAACTCTATATTTTTTGCTTGAATAACTCACAGAAGGGGATTATTTTTTTAACTGTTCTATATTATCCTATCAAATACAGACACATCCAGAAAGAACCGCTTCATCAATTCCCTATTGACCCACTGCTTGCTAATTATTTACGCACCTTTTCCTTGAACCATTAACACCCTTTTTGTAATCTAACAGACCCCCCCCCCCCCCCCACCACCA
>JAOPJI010000085.1:9244607-9256767 GCA_027122695.1 Merluccius productus
CACACACACACACACACACACACACACACACACACACACACACACACACACACACACACACACACACACACACGTCTGTGTCGTGTACCTTTTTTAAAGTATTATTATTATTTCCTGCAGGATGGTCCAGACTGGCTGCTGGACAGCGCCCTCGGGAGACGGCTTGGCTGCAGCTGGCTCGCCGTCACCAACCTCACACTGCTGAAGCTGCTGCTGTGGCTGGTGCTGCTGGGCCTGTTCGCCGAGCTGGACTTTGGCCTGCCCTTCTTCCTGGTGTCCCTCTTCTACTGGATGTACGTGGGGCTCCGCAGCCCAGCGGCCCGGCAGCCCGGCGAGCTCAGTGCCTACTCCGTGTTCAACCCCGGCTGCCGACCGCTGCTGGGCGCCATAACCGTGGAGCAGCTGGAGGGGGAGATGGGTTACAGCCTGCTGGCTAACAGATAATAATAATAATAATTCATTGCATTTATATAGCGCTTTACAAAATACTCAAAGCGCTGACAGTGTGTGTGTGTGTGTGTGGGAGGGGGGGGGGCTATGACACCTCATCTGCTACCAGATAGGAGACATTTAAAAAAATCTATGTTGACTGAATGAAAGAAGGCCTCTGTGGTTTTTTTGAGTGTTTATTTGTGTTTTGTGCACCCGGTGTTGGTTCGGTTGTCACAATGCATCCAGGATTAATATATTAAATAAAGCTCATGAAGCCACATCTGTACAAAGTAAGCCTGTGTCTCAGTTTTTATTTTTATTTTTTTATCTATACTTTTCATAAACTTTATATTGTGAACGTATTTGGTTTATTTGTATTAATGACAGCGACGCGGTGGGCGTGGTTTGGACAAACGGAGTCGACGTCATTACGCTACTTCCGGGTTCGTCAACGAGAGAGTTTAATAAGGGAGCTCGAGCCTTCTGCGTGCCTTGCACACACATTAGTAACGCCAGGTAGCTCGCAACACAAATAACACACAGCTTTTTGACGTTTTCCCTCTGCGGTAAGTCCACTGATTCTCTCATTCGTATCTATTAGTCTATATATATTAAGTTCCTTGTTCATACTCAATTGCATTCTGCTACATGTTATTAACCACACAGCTGTGCAGTCATTAGGCGGACTGCACAGCTGGCAGGTACATGTTGCTCTCATCAGTTATCGTTGGGTTCATGTTGTCTGTTCTAAATGTGTACGATATGTGAAACTTCCTCTGTTGTATTATATGAATGTATTATATGAAACCAAATCGCAATTGGTGCTGACAAATTACTTTCCTCCGTCCATTAGCGATGTCCAGGAACCCCGCGGTGGTGATGCGGCTGGTCGCCTCCGCCTACGCGGTGGCGGAGCGAGCCGGGTCTATAGTGAGGATGGTGCTGCAGAGTGGGGATCTGGGGGTGGTGGAGAAGGTCGGTGTCCAATTTTTAATAAGTTTGATTTGAAATATGAGCAGGCAATGATTGACATATGGGATATGCGTTCATGAGTTGCCTATTCTTTGTGCAAACAGTTTATAGTTGGTCATTGAGAAATGCTTGCAACACAACATTTTACAACCCTTGGTCAGTTATTTATTATTATTATTATTATATATTGTATACCAGCCCAAAAAATATATTTTGAATTTTGTTCTTTAGCCAAGGAATACAATTTATATTCCTAGAAATGGATAGCGATAGAAACTAAAATAAATGAAAGTGACAGTGAGTATTGTATATGGTGATTGGTGATGCACTGTGATCATTATTTTCTACCTAAAGAAAGGTACGTTTTAAGCATTTGACTTAATCGGTTACTCTTCTCGTGAATGACAGACGGGAGCCGATGACCTTCAGACTCTGGCAGACAGACTGGCTCAGCAGAGCATCTGCGCCTCTCTGTCCAAACGCTTCCCCAAAATCACCATCATTGGAGAGGAGGTGAGCTGTGGTTCTACTTTATGGAAGCATTTTTAGGACAATCATCAAATGAAAATGTAATGTTCACTCAAATAATGCATTCATAGTATGAAAAATAAAAAGCATGATCATTTTCAACATTCCCTGCATTTTCATTTGATTGGCCTAAAAATGCTTCCATACTACTTGGGACTTAACTTTTTTGTTGTTTGTACTACCATCCCACAAACCCCCACTCACATTCTGCCTTCTGCTACTACATCATAGCATTGTCACATTGGCATCAAGGTTATTTATGCTTTTGGTGGCCAAGTGATTAACCATAAATACGTTTTTGTTTTTAATATAGGATCTTCCTGCAGAAGAGCCAAGGGAAGACCTCATGGAGGAGGGGCAGGCGGAGGCTATTCTCCAGAAGTGCTGTCCCTTAGAGTATAAAGACCTGAAAGAAGAGGAGGTAAAAGCAACAAATCCATTCATGTGTGCTGATTCAAGTCACTGGCCCATAGCCTTGATGAGTAACGCACAATGCTAAAACATGTTTCAAATGAAATGTGGTAAGTTCAAGACTATACACTATACTATGGACTATTTGTGGATACTTGATGGTTAACTGAAACGGGTTGCTTGTGCTGTTGTGCACCTTAAAAATTTTCTCTTTGCTTTTAGCTGGTAGTTTGGGTCGATCCACTTGATGGTACCAAGGAATATACAGAGGGTAAGTCCTTCTTGCATTCTCTCAATGGTTTATTTCTTTATATGCCACCCTGTGTTTTAAACATGCTTGCCATATCCCTGTAATGGCATCGATGTTTCCCCTGACTGGAGGGCTATGGGTGCCATCAGTTAGCATGGCGGCACACTGATGTCACTGCGACCGCTCTATCCTGACATCGCACACACTGGGCTCCGTCTTTTGCTCTGGCACTCTACCTTGTCGAAATGCTGAGCCTTACGCTTGTGATGCTTTAGTGTGACAGATGTTGGATTCTTGTCTTTCCCTGCTCTTTACTTTTCGCCGGTTACATTGTTTACATTGTTGTTGTTTGTTATTGGAGTAAGAACTAGTTTGCACTGTAAACACTTTATCTCAACTGTTGGTTATTGTGGACCTCCAGGGCTCCTGGACAACGTGACAGTACTGATCGGTATCGCATATGAAGGCAAGGCGATCGCCGGCATCATCAACCAGCCTTTCTACAACTACCAGGTACCATCATTATAATAATGATGATAATAATAATCTGCCGTTTTGTCAAAGACATCCCCCCTTAATCAGTACTCACTGCACGGTCTTCATCCACTCAGGTCGGAGCAGGCGCCGACTTGGGCAGAACCATGTGGGGTGTGCTGGGACTGGGCACATTTGGAATCGAGGTGAAGGAGGTCCCCGATGAGCGACGCATCGTCACCACCACTCGTTCCCATAGCAACAAGGTAGTGACGGACTGCGTGGATGCCATGGAGCCTCATGAGGTGATCAGAGTGGGCGGAGCTGGCAACAAGGTGAGCTGGATTGGCGAAGAGTTGTCCTAATTCTCTAAAAGGCCTTTGTTTACCATACAAATATGGCAATATACATATTGACTTACCTTCTTCATATTGACTCACCATCTAAATCAAACATAGTACTTGTTTGTTGCTGCAACGTTTCACAGAAGTAAATTTCCCTAATCAACACTTTTCAGATAATCCAGCTAATTGAGGGAAGGGCCTCTGCCTATGTCTTTGCAAGTAAAGGATGTAAGAAGTGGGATACTTGTGCCACTGAAGCCATCCTGCATGCTGTGGGAGGTAAACGTGATGTCCTGCTGTGAAATTATGAATAGAGCAAAAATAATGGACTCTAAACCTGTGATCAATACACCTGTATTTGTTGCTAAAAAAAATAATAATTAAGCTCTTTACTTTGTAATATATAAAGTATATATATTTGTGAAATTGTGAAACAAGGCCAAACAAATGAATTGTACACGCACACACGTCTGTGCACAACCCTGAGTTTTATGTAAAACACTAAATGTATGTATGTGTATATATATATGGTTGTTGACCTTTTCCCATTCACTTTTCTGTGCCCCTGTAGGTAAGTTGACAGACATACATGGTAATGGCTACCGCTATGATGCTAATGTCAAGCACATGAACTCAGCCGGCGTGTTGGCCACGCTCCACAACCACCAGTACTATGTCAGCAGAGTGCCCCAGTCAGTGCTCTCAGCCCTGAAGCACGACTGAGATCTGGAGCCAGAAGGGGAAAGACATTGAAATGAACTTGACTGGGCTGCTCTTGGGTTTCGATGATACTGAGAAGGTTGTTTCAATCAAGAAGAAATTGGTCTCACAGCTGATTGATAAATGTCTTTAATATGTGAATGACAATATTGATACGAGGGCATGTATAACCTCATGCAGACATGAAAATATAAAGTGTATCTTTTATAATGCCAAGTCACACTGCTTTTGACACCAGAAGCAATAGGTCTTTTAATGTACTGTACGTACGGTTTGCACTGTATTAAATGAGTACTGTATTTGAGATGTTTTGTACAATGAGATCAGCACTAGCTAATACTGGATGCAACTTTGATCACCTTCTGTACACATTGCTTCTTTAATGTTCATTTCAACAGAACTTTTACTAATTTAAATCTTTTTTCATTCTTCCAATTTTGAAAACAATAGTTCACCATAAGAACATGTTTTGTGATTACAAGCTGAATTATCATTCCAAATTGTTAAATCATCAAATCTTGAAAAAAATCAGACAATGTATTTCACCAAGTTGGAAACAAACTCTTTAAACTGTTTACATAACTGTTCACAACTTGAAGACCTAATAGATGGCAAATTCAAGACTCAAATAAATAAACTCTTAGGTGAAGGTTACCTTAGTAGGATGAAAATGACCTATTAAATATCCACTAGATGTGAGTAATGTATTCGGATGCAAACAACAAATTGCCGTCACTTTACTTTCTGCGTGCGCAGCTTGCTTATATTGTCCTGCGGTGACCAATGGCATTGAAGGGCAAGGGAAGAAAACGATGTCCAATGCCTAATACTGCTCATTACTGTAAGTGGTTCTTCAAATGTGATAACGGTAAGCTGTGACCACCTTTCAAAATGGTAGAAATAAATATATGCAAGTACAAAAACTGTGAGCTGGTGTATCAAGAACTTACGTACTTCCATCCAAGTACTCCACAAGCCCCATGCTGTATAGGTGTATCGTAATGCACAGGTAGTTTCCCACTACTGGTCTAGAAGGGATATACATTTTCCAATATGGATTTGATCACATTGGTTTCCTCACTTTGCATCAATGCTTAAAAAATTGCTTAGTTTCTACGCTTTTAGTAATCAGGAATGTTTTCTAATGTCAGATTTTAAAAAAAGGACGAGGGAGGTGGTACTTCATTTTCACCAGTAGTCTAATGTTCATTTATTACATTAGGCAGATGACCTAAACCAACTTCCTGTATGGTTAAATTCATTACTAATCAACAGGTATCATCTCCCGGATACCATATGCATGAACAATGTTGGCAACCACGTTAAAGTACATGGATCAGAGTGACCCAGTGGTCTGAACAAATCTGTTTTGAACTCGAGCACAACCGACACCCCTTCTCAATCACGACCGACACCCCTTCTCAATCACCACCGACACCCCTTCTCAATCACCACCGACACCCCTTCTCAATCACAACCGACACCCCTTCTCAATCACGACCGACACCCCTTCTCAATCACAACCGACACCCCTTCTCAATCACAAGCGCACACTTGGCAACCACACAATCATCCTCAAAGTTACAATGCTGTTTACTCAGAGGCTCTGAGCCACCTTTTCCAAACATTTGGCCATTCCACAAGGGGGGTGAATCTCGTAGTGCTCAAATGACCAATGGTTTTAGGGCTAAGCGACACGTTTTATGGCATTAAAAAAACATTTTCTGTTCAACTCGTCACAAGTAAATAAACAAAAAACACCAACGACCAAGCAAATAATTTCCACACTGTATAATCAGTTTACACCTGAACAATGCTGGCTGAGAAGAGAGGCTGTAGTAGACAGGCGGTGGATGGGTTGGTGCCAGCTGCTCACCTTTTCTTGGGGGCTTGAGCGGTTCGAGGAGGGGTGACGGGGCGCCCCGAGTTGACCCCGCCGTACTGGTACTTGGCTTTCTTCTCCGAGGGCTTCAGGATCTGAAACGGATGTTTTCCATTGAATTACCACCGATAAATCAATATAGATTCCTACTGACACTCATCTAGCACCTATAATTACAATTTCTTTTATTTCGCTATTTTATGTCATCCGGCACCATCCGGCTCCAGCCCAGAGAGGGTATCCCTGTATCCCTTCACTCTATCCTTCTCCCATTTTGCTTTTTTTTTAAATTTCAAAAAGGTATAGTCAGCAATTCTGGGGAAAGAATTGATATTACAACTCAACAACCACAACAAATACACACTCCCGTCAGTCTCCCCACCATAAGCTCCGCCCTTACTTATCGCTTTCCACTGTGCACTAGCACAAACGCCTCCTGCTGCCGAATGGCTGAAACACCAGATTTTCTTTCAGCGCGCACACAGAACGGACAGCTAGCTAGCGGACCGTGAGTGAATTTGACAAAAAGTGTACTGGATTATGATTGCTGACTACTTTAAACCTGCACTATGTCGCTTTCATACTGCTATTCACTTCATTACACATATCTGAAGTAGAACATTTCTCAAGAATAAAATGTGCCCATCTACGAGTCCATCTATCCAGGGAATTGTTCTCTATAAAATCGCTTTATTCTGGTCCCCTTTTGCCGGGGAAAATTATATAGCTATACCTGTAGCTACAACTCAGGCCACTAGAGGCTGCTAATGGGAAAATGTACATAGTGCAGCTTTAAGGTTAGAGGGTGTGGCCCCGTTAGTCCTTCATTTGGAGCGGAGCCTTACCTGGAAGGAGCACATGAGAGACTCGTCCACGCTCATCATGCCGCCCGCGTTGTCAAACTCCCCGCAGTAGTTAGGGGCAGAGAAGAGCGTTACCAGCTGTCTCTTGGCAAAGAACTCGTAACCATCTTCTACGACCTAAAGACAGGGATCATTTATATCAACAACAGGGCCTGAAGTGATGGGTTTGAATAGAAGATCGACTGTATGTTTCATTGAGTTGACAGCCCTTCAGTGGATCCGGTGTCATTTAACAACTTCTGCACTGTTGCTTGCCGTGAATGCAGGGTGAGATAAATATGCAACTTAGTAGACCAGGGCAGAGTGGAGCCAGCCACCATAGTAGAACCTGCCTTTAGCCTAACTAACATCACCGAGTCACAGGTGATGAAAACCATCAGGTCCCTCAAAACTTCTAAGGCAAAAGATGTGTTTGGGATGGATTCGACTATGCTTAAAGACCTGGGCTCAGTTCTGGCTTATCCTATTACATTTATTATTAATCAGTCAATATCAATTGGACAGTTTCCAAATGCATGGAAATCAGGTATTGTCACTCCAATCTTCAAATCCGCAGATCTAAAATCCCCAAGTAATTATAGGCCGATCAGTATTCTCCCGACAGCATCCAAAATTGCTGAAAAATGGGTAGCTGAGCAGATTATTTTCCATCTTGACAACAGCTCAACCTCTCTCCACCCCATGCCGTTTGGCTTTAGGACCAAACATTCAACAGAGACAGCTACATGTCTTTTGTTAGAGAAAATAAAATTCTCTCTTGATTTGGGTGGTGTAGGTGCAGTATTTCTTGATCTTAGGAAGGCCTTTGATACGGTCAATCATAAAGTGCTCCTTACCAAGATATCAAAATTGAATTTCTGTAATGGTGCAAAACAAACAAACAGGTCTCAGTCAGTTGCCATAAATAATCAGAGATCAAAGTCACTGCAGTTGCCCACTGGTGGGATCCATTCTTGGTCCACTCTTGTTCAGTATTAATGACCTTCCATCTGTGTGTCCTGAGGTTGAAACTATAATGTATGCAGATGATACTGGTTTTTTTGTACATGGCAGATCCAAGGCAGATGTTGTAGATAAGCTTACTAGATCCATGGCTCAGGTTACAACATGGCTGAGAGAGTGTTGCCTGCAATTCAATGTCTCAAAAACTGTCAGCATGTGCTTTTGTAAAACTAATAAACCCACTAGTGACCATCACATAATTGTAGCAGGAGAAAAATTACAGGTTGTGAGTGAATTTAAATATCTAACTATTAAAATCAATCAAACTAAATTGATCAATTCCTTTACCCTCCAATGTAATCTTTGCACAGGCACCTGCTCTCAGTCAAATTCTCAGCAAACACACGCATGCTCTCATTGGCAGCACAGAACACTTCAGTTTCACCTGGTGGGCTCGACAGATGAGGTCCAGGTCGTGGCGGTTGAGGAACTTGCTGACCACGTCCGCGCCGAAGGTGAAGGAGACGCCACGGTCGTTCTCGCCCCAGCCCTGCACATCCTTGTCTGGGTCCGACCACAGCAGGTCACACAGCAGGCCTTCACAGGGAGTTTAAGGGGACTTAACACCAAGTCTCAGCCAAACAACAACAACACTGGGTCAAATCTTTCCTAGATATGATGAACACTTTATTATTATATTCGTCCCCCACATTCAAATTTGCCATGTCATCACTTTACTGATACATTGTTTGAATTATTGGCAGACAAAAGCAAATGGCTCGGGGTGAAATGATTATTATAAAACGGATATCTTCAGATATTCTAATTTGTCTCGAAACCGTTGTAAAATATTCATACACCTGTGACCGCATAACAATTATTTTCTCGCATTAATGCGCCTGTAGTCAGACTGCTGAAGTCTGTATGCTGACCTGTGTTGCTTGGCAACCATTTTGCTGTCTTGAGGAACCGTTTTGCTTGGCAGAAGAATGATGATTTTTTTAGTAGGCGGTCTATAGTTTGCGTCGTGCCCAACAACGCCCCCTAGCTGTTCCAATATCACTGTTAGACCACGGCCTCTCGTGGCTTATTGCTTAAACAACATACCTGCATCAGGTAAAATGATTAACAACATACCTGTATCAGGGACATCTGTGGGTCTCATGATGCGTCTGATTTGCTCCATGGACTGCAGATCAGGCGAAAGCCCTGGTGGGTGGGGGGGGAACGGTGTCAGTCATGTCAACCATAACCCACAGCTGAGGTGGAATGTGTACGTTTTATTTATTTATTTATTTATTTTTAAGTTAAATGATCTCGATATATCTGTAATACATGCTGATGGCTACAAATAGAAACCATCCCATAAATATAATTTCACCCTATCCCTGATATGTTGTATTTTGAAAGTTTTACTCCGGGCTGGAGTAAAATCTTTTGCTCCGTTTACTTTACTTCTAGTTACTCCAGGGGGCGTGCTTGACCCGTGTATAAACATGACAAGACGTGTACCCTACCACAAGATACTAGCTGCGCTCTTGCTTTGGCGGAGCAAACTACATGCCCAGCGCCTTCAGCTGCAAAAATACCTTGGTGCAAGTATGAAAAAGTAAATGACAAAATGAGGGGTAAAACCAGGATTAATATTGGTGAATTGGAGAGAAATGAAGAACTGTCACAGGATTTTGACACAACTCTAGCGTGTCGGCTTTTGTCCGCTGGTCTTTATTGATTGAGTGTTTGGCAACTGCAGCAAGTGGAAGCATGTTAAGACAAAAAAACAGTTGAAACTTGCAATGTTGTTATTTTTTTTATTCTGCCGAGTAAATGCTAGCAATCGTTAGAGGCACAAACTTTACACATTTTTACTTTACTTTAATCTTTAGAAAGTAAATGTCACTATTTTATGACAAACACTCCAGTGCACACAACATGTCATTTAATGAATTAATTCAACATATAAAACACGATTCACTTACCTCCATGGCAACAGAAGATCTTCTCATCTATAATAGCAGCAATAGGCAAGCAGTTGAAACAGTCTGTAAAGGTCTTCCAGAGCTTGATGTTGAAACGGCGCTTGCCTGAGAACGAAAACCAAGGGCAGAGATTAGAACAGATGCTGTGCCTGTAGAAGACATGATGCAACTGACAGAAGAGGCTTGGACATTAAGCATATCCAAACCTTTAAACTACATTAGCAACTTGGTAAATGTCTGATTCTATAGCGGGCACATTTAAATAGTATTTGGAACCAAGTTTAACTCCTAATTTGGGCATGTACAAATGTTTCCACTAAACTAGTTTTCCTGTGTACATCCAAGGGGCATAAACTCCCCCCCCCCGACATGCAGCCCCCGACCCTCAAGCTCACACTCATCGTAGAAGCCGTAGATGCGGTTGATGGAGGCACATTCGTGGTTGCCGCGCAGCAGGAAGAAGTTCTCGGGGTACTTGACCTTGTAGGCCAGCAGCAGGCAGATGGTCTCCAGGGACTGCTTCCCCCGGTCCACATAGTCCCCCAGGAACAGGTAGTTGGCCTCCGGCGGGAAGCCCCCGTACTCAAACAGCCGCAGCAGATCTGTGTACTGGCCGTGGATGTCGCCTGGTCAAAAAAAGGCCACAGCATCCCTGCTTTAGAGTTGAGCTCACATAGTTACCGTGCAAACACAATACAGAGATTTTTGGCGGGATTTAGGATGAATAAAATGAATTACATTAGCATCTCCGACTTCTGCACAGGTGCAGGTCACAAAACGCACGATTTTTAGTTAATAAGGGTCGCAATTCATCTGCTGACATAATCGACTTTTTTCGTGACAGCCCGGTGGCAAGGGGAGGGGAGCGGCGTTTGAGTGAGTGAAGGTCAAGCACAGAAATGAATGGGTTCAACTGAAAAATGGATACTTGGTTAACATCCTAGGAGATGCCATACATACACAGAGGCTATTTAACCCTTGCATCCAAAAATGCAAATAGATTTCACAGGAAACCATTCATCTTTAGCTTGGGAGTCCACACACACACACACACACACACACTTTGGTAATGTAGGCTGAATGCAATCCAGTATTTTTTTGGCTAAAAATACTGGAAGAAATATCCGGCGTACGACGGCGTCGAGCGTATGCCGTGTGTGTGTGTGTGTGTGTGTGTGTACGGTGTTAGTGATGGTACACTACGTACCACAGATTTTGAGCGGCGCCTCCAGCTCCAGCAGGATGGGCTGGCTGAGGAAGATTTCCCTGGACTTGATGCAGAGCCCACGCACCTCCGCCTCCGTCATCTGCACTATCTTCCCAGGACGACATCCTCGCACTGCGGGACCAAAGATACATATGAATGACCACCACTGTCGTCAATAATAATAATAATAATAATAATAATAATAATAATAATAATAATATTACAAGGTCTGTCAGCACCATATTGCCTGTAGATTTCAATGTGCTTCCCAGAGTTATAATGGTTTCCAACCTTCACTAAGCATTGCATTGAGCCAGCTGGGTTCAGCTAGTAAGCTTCACCCAGCTTGGAAGAAGTGAAGACGTCTCCATCTCGATGTTATCGATCATGACCACGAGGTGGGCTGATCAACATAGGTACTCATTATTACTATGTTTATTGTTATAATTATTAACTATAATGAGTCCTGAGGGGGCTGAATGTTGTCCTTCTGGAGGGGGCGTGTCCCCCAGCAGCTAGCAGCTAGCCGTCCTGCTAACAACAAGGCCTTACAGCCTCATCTACCCATACAGAAAGCTTGCTAGCCTCTGAATAACAACAGTGGATATACATGAATAATTCATGCAGACCTTGTCTTCTTCACTATTCATTATTTACCACCAAATCTCTCTGTGTGTGGAGGGGGGGGAATGCTAGCTTCGCGTTAGCTGATGCAGCTGTTAGCAGCATGCTAACGTATTTACTATTGGACGTCACTGGCTCGCTGGCCGTCAACGAAATCACACATCTTTAAGGGGATTTAAATACACAATGTCACCCAGCGTGACGAATAACGACACGGATAGCAAGTCGCCGTCTAAAGCTCAGCTGAAATCAACCGTCCTGCAAAAGCTACACAAGCTACAGCCTACCTTCCAGCAGTCTGGAGATGATGCTGTCGACGTTGAGCTCCGTCTCCGCCATGTTGGTGCTACCTGCTCCCCGCTGTGAGCTCAGCAGGTGGCCGCGACCTGATGATGATGGGCTTTAGGAAACTATAGGAGAATATATATAGATAATAATATATATTATAATATATATGTATATAATTATATATATATATGAAGTTGAAGGACTATTGATCTGTAAAGCTGGTGTTTGGTTTATATATATGGTG
>JAOPJI010000085.1:9278166-9291821 GCA_027122695.1 Merluccius productus
ACACACACACACACACACACACACACACACACACACACACACACACACACACACACACACACACACACACAACTACTGGACATTTAAGCACACATGCATGGCTTACCACATAAATCATCTCATCAAAATGATACTTCTCCTTGCGGTCGATAGCTGCAGCAATATCTCTGCAAATACAAAACAAACACTACTTAAAACCAGTCGCTCAATAGCAATACCTCAAAAGCACATGTGTACTGTATGTCCAATTCGACTTTACATGAGGACTTCTTTCTCATTGGGTTTGGTTGGTTTACATTAATTTTACGTGACTCCTTTATACTAGTGTAAAATGTACAACAGTGAATATATACTATGGCTGGACAAAATATTACGATATCTAGTCTCATATTACAGTATCAATACATTGCCCAGCCCTAATATATATATATATAAGCTTGTGTGTGTGTGTGTGTGTGTGTGTGTGTGTGTGTGTACATACACACATCATTTTAGGAAAGCCACTGACCTGGTGATGTAGAGTGAGGTGCCGTCACTACGCAGCACCGTAGCGCAGCTGGACATGTCGCCCTCCTCCGAGAGGTCCACCACGCCAGTTCCCCTCCTGCAAAACACGCCGCCCACACCGCAACACGGACCGCCTATTTATTCCCTGCAGGTTATCTTGACGCTGACCCTCGGCCACCGAGGGTGGGCGTCAAATACTGTTGGCTGGGCGGCATTTTCTATCCCTATATTAGGTAATTTAATATCTCAATAACGATGTATATAATAATATAGCATGTTTTCTGGTAATTGAATAAATAAATAGTCTATATAAAATAACCACATGGTAAAGCCTATTTTTGTATACGCCTGTGAGAATTCAATACTTGACAAAAGTACTTTGAAGAGTATGTTCTCATTATCACTTTACTGTAATGCAGGCTTTAAAAGGAAAGGAAAATACAACACTTATCGCCATATCACGATATATAACGATTTCCAAAATCTAAGACGATATCTAGTCTCATATCACACAAAGAATTTTCTAGCGGCCAGGTGGACTTCCTGGTTGACTTGAACATAGACCTCAGAAAATTCTTGCGACCGCAACTTCTTACATTGTTGTTCATCTGCCTCCGTATTTCTGTGATATCAATGTCCCAGTGAAACAGTTAGCTGTAGTAGTTTGTAGTTGTAGTTTTGTGCTTGTGGCTATATAAGGCAGTCTGTTTGGATATAAGGGTCCTACCCTTCCAACATTTTATTTTCAAAGATATACCATCAAATATCTGTATCTTATGAACCAGCCATCTCCCGTCACCCCATATGAATTTCCGGCCACCTCGGGGTTGGGAACCACTGGACTAGATCCAAAACTATCTTCTAACCCCTGTCCCTCATCAGTTATTTTCTTTAATTAGGAATGATTTCACGTTCTGCGGAGAGAGAGCTGTTTTTTACTTGAACCTACTGTGAAGTTTTCAGCAGACCGCGGGTCCGTAGCAGCTGCACCAACTCTTGGGCCTGTTCCTGATGGAAGGACTCCCCAGAGTAGATGTCAAAGGGAACGCCCAATCGCTGAAATGTAACACGGTCAAAACTCACTTCAAGTGGGGAAAAAATATTCACTTTATTGTATTTTTTTGCTTTAATGGTGTTATACCTTATCTCTGTGCTTCACTTCTAAACAGGGTCCAAAATTAACTTGGAAAAATCTATCGGTCAGGTAATAAAATAAGTAACCCTGATTGATTTTTACCTGCCAAATGGTCAAACCCTGCTTCTCAACAATGTGTAGCTTACAACAGATTAAACAGATATCTTGATGAAAAATAATTACTTAGCAGGTTTACTTTACTACTTTAAGAGAAAAGGCTGCAAGGGCGTTTTCATAGATTCAGTTTCAGTATATATACAGTTTCGGTATAATCGCTTTCCACCTGCCTTTCCAGATCAGTCTTCAACCGCTGAGGTTGTCTTTTGGAATCTTTAATTAGTGCTTATGTGGCCGTTTACCTGATAAACCTGTTGGTATTCTTTCACTGTAATGTCCCTGAATTGTTGCCATAGTGACATGGCCTGGCTGTCACGCTGCTCCAACTTCCGAAAGAATTCTCTAGCGGCCAGGTGGACTTCCTGGTTGTGCTCTGCTTCCTGGTTGACTTGAACATAGACCTGCCACGCAGGCACAGGACACGTCACGCACACACACACACACACGAGACACCTAACCACCACATTGATCTCACTGGGAAAAATCCCTTTCAGGTCAAATGTTTACTATATTTATGACACGTACACATATTTAGATAGCATGCAATATTGGCTCTGTTGTTTTGATGAATAAATACATTTTAATAACCTGATGTCTGTGTAGCTAATACAGTCGACTTGAAAGACACACACACACAAAGGAATGCTCAGTAAATGTTCAACTCACATCAAATAGATGCTGTAAGGGATTCACATTCAATTTCTCTTGACTTCCAAATTGATCAAAGCCAGCCCCCAGCAGACCTGAAGCACAACAAATGAAACCGTTAGAAATAACGGTTTCTACTCTGAAGACATTGAAATATATCGAAGCAAGATGTTTGTGTTATTCCCTCACCAAACTGCATGCCCCAGTCTCCCAGATAGTTCATTCGAATAACATGATTTCCAAGAGATTCCTTGAGGTTGGCGATGAAGTTACCTGAACATATGGCAGATTATGTTTCATTTACTATCCACGTTAAAATTACATCTGATGCACTTTAACACATTAATGTGCATATGGTTTGTTTTGTCATTGCTGACAGTGAACTCACCTATGATAGTTGACCGCAAGTGCCCAGCATGAAATTTCTTTGCAATATTTGGAGAACTGCAGCATGAAATACAAATATTGGTTGAAAATCAAAAGCATTAGTACACGCGTGTGTGTGTGTGTGTGTGTGTGTGTGTGTGTGTGTGTCTGCCAGGTATACCTAAATTCTACCAGCGTTTTTCCTTTCTTGAGAGTGTTGAAAAGTTCACTATTAAAGCCAAACGCAGCATCCACCTCTCCAAACGGCTCCAACATTTTCTAACACCAACATGACGGGCATGGAGACGTTTTCAGTTTGAAAGAGAAAACAGTTCGTGTATATAGAAGCATATTTTGACAGATTTTGTTTTCATTATAAAAAAAGGTAAAGAAATGCGGCATACCTCCACAAGGAGTTTACGATGGACTTTGAAGGCGATCACCCCACCATGCCCCACAGACACTTCGTCCACCACGTTGTCCTGATTCAACTGAGCAGAAAAGTCTCACTTAGTTAATAGTTATAGACGATGGGAAGGTCTAGCCTCTAGCCTAGCAGGGTACAATAACATGGGACAGATGTGTTGCATGTAGGATTTCAAGCCAAAGGCTACTTTGCGACCCCCCTGTCCCAGGTTGGGCTTTTCTACTTAACAATGGTCATGGCTCAGGCCTACATGCTAGAAGGACAACATATATACATGTTTTAAATACTTCAATGTAGTCTCCCAACTGAATGTATCTTTCTTCTGACTGTATAGTCTGAATAGTGTTTAATCTATAGCTCCACGGCCTTGCTGAATCTAGTTTCATGAGGTATAGGCGTTAAATGTACATGAAACTAAGTTCACCACAGTTGCCCCATAATGATGATGGTGGTGACTGTGAATGCTCCAACCTGATTGGCCAGCGCCTCCGCCTGCAGCTGAGCGTCTCCATCGGACGGCAGGACGCCCTTCGCCCGCAGGATGCTGACCGGCAGCCGGAAGTCTGGAGATTCACTGGACAAATAACAACACAGTGTAACAGCAAAGCTCACACACACACACACACACAGACAGACAGACAGACACACACACACTACCGTTTCTTTGACACGGGGGCCGCATGAAGAGCTGATATGAAGACATCTTCGGGTTGATGCAATGTCCTTGCCAGCTATTTAACATAAGTCACATCAGTAAATAAGCTGTCTATAACGGCGCAGATACAGTTAAAGAAAGTAACAATGGTTAGGATCTGTTTGATAACAAGTGCCTCTTAAACATAACGACAAGGCTTTATTGAGTTTTGGGCAAAACATGCGCCACACAATCTTTCACAGCGACGTCCCCCAGTGTAAATACCTTTGCAGCAATGCTTCTTCTAAAGAAACACGCCATTTACGCAAAACCTACATTATTAAATCACTACACATTTTGAATGTTCTCGTTGGACTACACTCAAGGCCGAGAGACTCAAGGTAACCGGCTCAGGTTCACGTTGACTCTACTTCCTGGTTAGCGGCGCCGCCTTCCCGGCCGACCAATAGGAGCGCTCCGTTCGCTGACGTCACCGAGTCGTAACGAGGGTTCGCTCGAAATGTCCTCCGCTGAAGCCCGTCCGCACCATTTTATACCGTCTCACAGCATTATGCCCACTAGTTTCACTGAACATATCCCCAACTACATGCGACAATAGATTGTATTCATTTTCTTTCCGGCATTAAGAGTATAATTCACGATCAGCTCAAGTCATTTTTTTAGTCTATCTGTAATATAAGTGGTTTTAGTGTTAAGGTTTCAAAATGAAAATGGGCATAGGCCATTACATCTTGTCAGCAAATCTGCTGCTATTAAAATCACTCACCAAAAGATGCAAGCACACATGACACTACTTAGCTAATACTTTTGTGAAAAGAATTTATTTAACTTGAACCAATGTCTCAACACCTATAGCAAATAAAATTCTACTTTTATAATCAAAACAAAATGAATACAGTGTATACAAACTGAATTCCAGTCATTTCCAATAGTTTAAAACAATTTTTGAAAAGAAAAAAAAAAAATTCTCGTCCAGTCTGAGAGGTTTATTGATCCGACCACCCATGGGTGACCAATCCCTTCTTTAAAATGTACATTAAGAGTAGCTATACAAGTAACTTCTGCAAAACAATCAACTTTGTCAGGAAAAAAAAGCAATGCATGTAGGTAGGTTGCCTTATATGAGGCATCAAAACAAAGCCAAATAAATAGCAACACGGCAGTAAAAAGAGGCCATCGGTAAGAGTCAAAGGTCCATTCAACGGGTAGACAGCGGGAAGCCCTCCTGACGCTAGCTGCAATAGCACGTGTGGATGCCACTGTCTGAGGCTGCAGACAGTGTGTCCATAGAGGCGATATGGCACAGGCAGGAGGGATGTCCAAGCAGACCCACTGATTCCCTGGAGTAGCTCGCAGCAAAAATTAAGGTAATCCGCCATCACACAGCGACACTCAGGAAACATCTGAGGGATGACAAAAGGTACACGGCACAAGTCAAAGCCAATAAATTGGTCTGTCCATTTGACTTTCAAGGCTTTTAGACTGTAGCTTCAGTAATTGCTGTGTTTATTGTATCACATCAGAGACTTCTAGAATAAAGACACCAACTTGAAGTAGGCATCACTTTTCTCCATACTAGCCTCTCGTTAGAGCTCTGCAATATATATATATATATGTATATATATATATATATATATATATATAAATAAAAAAATGTAAGTCTACCAAGTGGTCAGCAAATAATTACTCACAGCTAGCAGGTTGCTCTCCAAACCGTCGCATCAGCTGATCATGTGTGAACTTGACAAATGCGTCATATTGCTCTGAAAAAGAAAAACCAACATGTAAGTAACTCAGTCCAACTTCAGCACGTATGCATGTGGTTTCCATAGTGGCTTGCTAAACATACCTGCGAGCTTGGTGGTCAGGATCTCGTTGTACTCCTCGCGGATCTTCTCCTCCCGCTCCTTCAGAAGCCTTTCGCAGATCATGCCCACCTGCCTTAGGGAGAACAGTGGCTGCTCTTTCCTGGTGGGAGACGTGGCGCAGCTACCTGCACACAGCAATTGGACGTGGTCACTACAGGTGTGTGGCAAACTTAACGGTGTGAAAAAAGCGCCCCCTTTTGGTAAGTGGGCTAGATAAATCAATGTTGCTTTTTCAAAGTTGATTTCACATCAGGAAAACTGATCTATGTCAAAAAGGGTGGGAACTATGTAAATTAACTATTTACATTGAGCCAACTGTTGGGGAAGTGGTGTTAGAGTTTTCTAACAATATAATTTAACCTTCCAATATAATCTGTGTTAAGAGTTTGTTCAAAATAGGTGCTTACTAATAACCACCAATGAGGCGTTTTGCATCATTTTGCAGCGACGCAATAGCAGACTACAAACTGAATACAGGCATGGCGCTGCTCTGCCATTATGCCGTTAAAAGTTTGTAGGAACTGGACACGCATGGCAAAAACAAAGAGGGTTGAGATGGACGATAACACGTTTCATGAATATTTGCTCGATGCCGATGTTCAGGGTTACCAATTTGAGCACGAATATAGCGAGGAGATAAGACAGCGAGAGGCTGCTACATTAGCAACCGCCGCCACCACTGCTGCTGGTGGTGTGTATGTGGTCGTTGTTTGTCAATGGAGGCAGAAACGCTATGTTGCCACGAGTTGCACCGTGCCCAGTTTCTGTCGGATGCACTTCCCCATGTCAACAATATCAAAGGAACAAAACGGTGAGGAACACAAGAGCTTCGGACCCCACATGGACGCGGTGTTGTGGAGACCTAATGGAGGTCCAAAAGTGAAATTGGAAAAGGCAAACCAGACCAGCTTGGGCCGAATGGACAGATGACCGTCAGTAAGTACGATATTCATCCTCGTTTGGCATCATTGAATATGGAAGACAATAATATGAACCAACTACCTGACGCTTGAACTCCCTTTCCAACCTACCGGTTATAGACGTGGTTCAAACCTTCCTTGTCTTGCTCTAGCTTAACAAAGGCTCCGCTCAGAATATATCGTGTAGTGTTATAAAAGATCCATGTCATATTAGATCTAGGTTCGTCGATAACATGTGGGCGTAACAAGGATGCTTGTAACTGCAGTCGCCTTTTCGTTTTCCGTCGTGACTGCTCTCCACCCATTAGCGACCCCGATTTGGGCTCAAGGTCCTCCGATACAAAAAATGAAGCGAAACAAACATGAAGCCGCGGCCTTTCACGCTCTGTAGCTGGATCCGGTAAACAGTGAAAGGGGAATGGCTGGTATTGGAGGAATGTAAAATGAGGTACTGCTTTTTTTCAGATCAATTGCTCCATTCATATTGTGCTCCGGTCAAAGACTTATTACCAGACAATTACCACACACACACACACGGGGCCCGCGTTGAGTATATATTGGTCTTACTAGACCCCATGGACACATTACAGAAGACATTCGGTGGCCGTTGCATCCCCCCCCCCTGCGTGTGTGACCACCATCGTTTAATGAAGTCACCATAACATCACTGTCGACACTGTATGTACATCACACCACCTAGACCAGGGGGTGGTCCTGTTCCCCCCCCCCCGGTCTAGGTGGTGTGATGTACATACAGTGTCTGTGATGTTATGGTGACACTGTACATCACACCACCTAGACCAGGGGGTGGTCCTGGTCCCCCCCGGTCTAGGTTGTGTGATGTACAGTGTCTTTGATGTTATGGTGACACTGTACATCACACCACCTAGACCAGGGGGTGGTCCTGGTCTAGGTTGTGTGATGTACAGTCTCGACAATTATGTTATGGGTGACACTGTACATCACACCACCTAGAACAGGGGGTCTAGGGGTCCTGCGGCCACGGGACCCAGACTACCTGAGGATCCACTGGGCACACCGTGGAGGTCCCCCAGGCAGCAGCCGTCCGCCTGCTGCGGGACGCTGTCCAGGTGTCTGCGCTTCTGCAGCCGCTTGTACTCCTGTTTGATGTTGTGGAAAATTTGCTCTGGGGAGGGGGAGAAAAAAAAACGAAAGTCAAGACAAAGCAATTAGCTAGCATGCTAATAATAGAACCACGGCACGTATAGCGTTACAAATGATTTCACCGGGTGTATACATCATGGTTTTTTGGGTCGTACCGGTTGTGAGTCTGGAGGAAACCACTTCTCCAAACGGCGACGGCTCCATACGCAGATACTTCTGTGGCGACGAGGTGGAGGCGGCGGAGGTGGACATGATGGGGGCGCACCGCCTCCTCTTGGGCGACGCCGGGCTCATGAGCGGATCGAAATCCATGGTCCTCTTCAGAGTCGCCCCGCAAGCCATTTTGGGTGACCGAAAGTTATCGCAACACCGCGGGTCGATACAGGAAAGACGGTGACGGTGGTGGTGGTGGTTGCCAAGCTGCTGTCACTAAGCTAGGCCGATGCTAGGGGCTAACGAGCTAGCGTTAGCTTGGGCTACGGAGCTTCCGGCGTCAGAGCGATACCGATTTTTTTCTCACCTCCTGCTATCTTCTCGCCAACTAATGTCGCGGTACGCGAATTACTTCGTGTAACCCGTAACTAACCGTGCTGTTACACTTTGTGGAAATGCCGTGTGACATTAGATGATGGCAGATTCCGTACTATCAACTCGAAACGGCCGTCTAAACACAGATGCAGTCTTTTCGGTTAACCTCGTAATGGGCATGCGCAAAACGCGCAAGTCGTGTAGGTACTTGGTGTTTTTTTTGGCCGTCGCTTGCACTAAGTTAATAGAACAATGAACTACATGTCCCAGAATTCAATGCGCTGTCTTTTTAAACTGGGGTCTGTTTGAAACAAAACAAAACAAAAGTTTCTCGGAACGTTTGTGTCGTCACAGATTGCGCTCCGACATGTTTTTTTGGGAACGCTATTATGGGATAAAGCTAATGTATTGTAATATTCATTTTATAACACGGACAGAGCAAATGTTCAGTTGTTTTTATAATAATAATTAATATTATTTATTTATTATTTTTATTTATTTTGTAATTACATTTATTATTTATGTATTTTTAATACGTAATTTATTATTTTAAATGTCCTTAAAATTATGTTTTTTAATGTTCGAAGACCGCCTAATAACGTATGTTTGGTTTACTTTAACAAAATGCCATTAAATAAATTCACCTTTTTCTTGTAGCCATGTCAATGATTAAATAATAACACATCTGTTGACACAGTATAGCAGGCCTAACCCTGTGATACAATAAACACACTGAGAAGTCAAGACAATTTTATTTATTTCCACATTTGTATTTGGCCTACCCCGTCATTAATATGTCAAAATGTATTATGTCACATTAGCATTACCCTGACCAATGTAGGCCTACGGGTAGCCTGAAATAGGCTACTGCAATACCTTCTGCATGGAGTGACGTTGTGAGCCATGCGGATATCACGCAGATTGCTGTGGTAGTACAGTATTTGCCACTAGACGGATACCAGTTTGAAGAATGGGACCATCGTGAAAGTTGAACATCTCCAATGTGCATTACAATATCCGGACATGTGTTTTAACATTGGCTGTGTATCCATCCATCGGCCTGATGTGTGAAAGAGGAAAACCGTCCACAAGGGGGCGGAAAAGATGCTCCGCGGCGGCTCCTCTTATCCTCAGTATGTGGCTATATTATGTAAAACCAATATACACGGTGTGTTTTGGTCCGAATGACCTGCCATTCGAAATATATTAAATGCCAAGAAAAATAAATTCAAAATGACAACCAGCTGTGTCTTTATTTTCAAGAACTCAGAAACATCACTACAAAAGAGACTTGTTTCTTTTATTGAAGTCCGTCATATGCCACCATTGTACAGAAGCCACTTGACAATTGACATTTTGATCTTGAATATTCAAAAATACAAGAGGCAGCAAAGCATACCGATAGATAGCTGTCTGGCTAGCTTACATCAAGATAAATGACTACAGAACGATTGTGCTGTGAGATGTACAGATCAAAAGTACTACACCATCAACTAGAAAATCACAATTTCTTCAATTGTTTTGATGGGATCACAATCAATGCACACATAATGTCCATCAGCTTATGAAATTGACTTGGTTTTGCTTCATTTAAAGTTACATCAAAAGCATTTCACTAAACCTTTTGTGAATTGGTTGTTTTCATTTATCCAAAACCATTTAGAGTAGGCTACCACAAAAACACCTCAGCTGCAATTGTCAAAAGGCTTGTGGTGGAATTACTTAAGTCACAAAGTTTCACAAACATACAAAGCTGAGTCCAAGTCCACACACTTGAAGAAAGCAGCTATATTCAGACCAAACCTCTTTATTTAACAGCAGTGACCAGCACTCTGAGTTCAGCCTTTAGGCAAAAACTAGCAATATTATTTAATGAGCTGTTCAAATTTAATATATTTTTTAAATTGTTTTGACTATTTTTTTTATTACAAGAAACACTGTACAATTGTTAAGGTCTACATTTGAACAAAGACGCTTTACTAGAATGTTCAACAGCTAGAATAAAGAAGCGGACAATAGAGACAGCAGACACTCTTAACACTGATGTAAGATTTCTCTGATTTTTTTGTGTTGTTAGAGTTGCCACTTACTTTGAAGTTGTGAATCTTTTAGTTTTCTCCCGTCCTTCAAATTTATGCAGAGAAAATAATTGGTTTATTCATATCGGCAAAGTTTAGAAAAAAGCTATTCTACAGATTGTTCACCAGCAGAGTGACTCGCCAATTCTCTTTATACATTTGACATTAATCAAGGGACAAATGATTGTGTTTAGTAAAATTGAAAGAAAAAAATACATGATATTATAATAAAAAGAAAAACAGACAAAATCCTTCTCATATCGTTTTTCTTAAAGAAATTAATTGACGCACATATATCCTCGAGAGACAAGGTGCAGTAATTTGCTATCCTTCTTGTGCAGCACGCACGTTGACATTAGTGACAGAATAAAACACTTATGATTAAAAATGTCAGTAGCCCCTTATCCCATGAATGAAGATATATTGATTTAGAATTTACAATACAAAAATATAATATGCCTTCACTAATTGGAATACATGATGTCCGTGGTATAAAAAGACTAACAGGAGTCTTTATAGTCATTCATATTCTCAGTCCTTACCAATTCCTCTCACTACCATTTGGCACTTTGGCACTGAAACACTATACAATATACTGGCACATTAACATAACATGAAGAAGTCGTTAACCACTATAATGTATGCAGGAGAGGAAATTCTGGCAAACCTTTGTTCTGCATCTTTCTTTGTGCGTGTTCGGTGCCATGACCGGCGGTGTCATTCACCCGTATGCCCAAACTAAACAGGTTCGGCCGAAGTCTCAGTGGACACAGAGATTGTCACTTTGGCTATTTTCACAGTGGTCTTCACGCAGCTCTCCGCGGCCCTGTTGGCGGCGATGTGGGTGTTGCGGCTCTGGCAGTCGGACTCCAGGCTGTTGTCCAGCTGCTGACCGCTGCCCCGGCAGGCGTGGCAGGAGCTGAGGAAGGCGTGGCGCAGGTCCTTGCTCCTCAGGGCGTATATGACCGGGTTGACCGTAGAATTGAGCAGGCACAGCATGGTGCAGAACGCAAACACGGTCTTAATGTCGTCCTCCATCTTCCAAAAGAGGTCGTAGACCATGATGGCCAGCACCGGCCCCCAGCAGATGACCAGCACCACCAGGATGAGCACCAGGGTCTTGGCCAGGCGGATGTCCATGCGGGTCTGCTCCGGCCGGGTGCTCTGCACTTTAGTCCCGTCCGCCGAGTACACCACCAGGCTCTTCTGGGAGGTGCGGCTCAGCATGCGCACGGCGTGGTGGTGGGCCTTCCACAGGATGTACATGTAGGCGTATATAATGAAGAGCACCAGCACGCTGGTCACGCCGATCCAGAACATCAGGTAGTTCTTGTCGATCAGCGGGAATATGTTGGAGCAGACCGTGTTGAGCCGCTTGCAGTTCCAGCCCAGCAGGGGTAGCACGGCGATGACGATGGAGATGGTCCACATCACGCAGAAGGCGATGACCGCCTTGGTGCGCGTCACGATGCGCCTGTAGGACAGCGGCCGGTGTATGGAGATGTAGCGGTCGATGGCCGTCAGGAACAGGCTCCCCACGGAGGCGGTGAAGGAGGCGGTGACCCCGCCCAGCTTGAAGAGGAACACGTTGGTGCTGTCCTTCCGGTGGAAAACATGGAAGTCCAGGAAGCTGTAGACGAAGATGACACTACCCAGCAGGTCGGCCACGGCCAGACTGCCTATGAAGTGGTAGGAAGGCCGGCAGCGGAGCGTGCGGGACTGGAAAATGACACAGAGCACCACCAGGTTCTCCAGAACGGTGAAGGTGCCCAGCGTCAGGGACATGACGGCCACGGCCAACTGCTGGCTGGGGGTCAGTATCATGAAGCACTCCATGTCCATGAAGTTCTCCCCGCAACGGATGTTGTCGCCATCCTCGCCGAAAGCGCTCCTGTTGCCAAGGAGCTCTGTGGCGTTGGTAGGGTAGGGTAAGATGCCCTTGAGGATGAGATCTTCGTCTGCAGGTAGTTTGTCGGGGAAGGTATGGCTGCGGAAGGCAGACGACGGCTTCTGCAGACCAAAGCCGCCCTTAATGAAGTCTGCTTGGATGGTGGGGTCGTCATACTTGGCGTCGTTGGAGCCCAGATATTGTAAACCCGAAGTGATAGTCCGGAAGGTGGTGTCTGCCACGCCATCGAGCACAGACTTCATGGCTGTGTCTGGGGGATAGTATTGCAGTCAAAGATGATTCTTGGCCAACCTAAAAAATTGATGAAAGACATTTTTTTTTTAGACCTTTCTCATCGCAATTGAAAAAAAATACTGCAGAAATCTCATTATCGTCATTATCATTATCATTATTACCCTCAAGCGATAATTTATGGGTGACACTCAAACAACAATTGTATGGGGAAAACATGAAAAAAAAAAAAAAAGCAAGACAGTGATGGTTGCATAAATAACCATAAAATCCAGAGGCTTGTGAAGAATGTCATTTCATAAACAATATCTAAATTAGCATGCAAGATACATTTCACTTTCCATGATAAAATCCCCTCTTTTAAAAAAAAAAAACTAAAAAAAACGTGAAAATGAAAATAATCACGAGTTACTTACCACCATAAGACACCACACGCTATTCACTAATATATACCAAATTGAAAACCACTTGGATTAACAAAAAAAATGTGTATAATAATTGAAAAAAAGAAAACCTAACAAATCAAATCAAATCACAGGCAATTATAGCTTAATAAAATATAAAACCAAGCAGCCCACAGGTGATGTACCTCACATTATCCTCCAGCTCCTCAGTAACTCTTCAGGCGGCCAGACGCTCCTTCACTCCAACTCTGACGACGTGATGAGGGGCATTTCGCACCAACACTTTCCATGTGGCATATCTTTTTTTTTTTGTTGGGGGGGGGGGGGGACAATTTATACGAAACAAAATGTTTTACAGCGCGATAAAAAAATTTTTTAAAAACACCCAAAAATACCACTAGAAAGTGTACTGCGCCCGTCCCGATGTGCGCGCGCCGTGCGGTGAGCGCTGCTGGCTGCGTCTCCGCGGCGCGGCGGAGGAGCGGACTTATCAAGCTGGGAGGGGTCTCATCATGGTCACGTGCTCAGAGCCGCTGTCTTCACAGACCTGCCCAACCCACGGAGCCGTCCATAAGAATAATCATAATAATCAAAAATCAAAATGATTATTCATAATCATAATCATCATCATCATAATCACGATGATGATGATGACGACGATGATGAGGATGATGATGATGATGATGATGATGATGATGATGATAATAATAATAATAATAATAATAATAATAATAATA
>JAOPJI010000085.1:9291921-9315488 GCA_027122695.1 Merluccius productus
CCCCCCCCCCCCCCCCCCCCCCCCCCCCCCCCCCCCCACGCGGGCGCGGGTGCTCCTCCATGTTTTCAATGCTTTTTTTTTTTTTGTCTTTTGTCACAAACATGACCGACCCACAGCAGGGGCTTGTGTCTCTATGGGGTGGCGTGGTTGGTCCTCTTGGGCGGCGGGGGCGGCATGAGCTGGGCGTCTGGGTCCGGAGGGTGCTTGCGCCCCTGCGCTTGCTGTTGCACCCCCTGGACACTGCGATCCACAAACTCCAGGAGGATTTCCTTCGTGACGGGATGCTGGATGCTGTTACACACGGCTGGACACGCACAAGCACAAACGCGCACAGACACAGACACACACACACAGACACACACACACACACACACACACACACACACACGCGGGGGAAAGGAAGTTACTCTAGATGTGGTGATTGCTTCTTCCAGGGGTGTAAGACATGGCGAACCTATCCATCAGGAACTGTTAGATTAGCGAAGGTTGACAGATTCCTTCCGAACGCTAGCTCCTTGTTTGAAGAGGAGCCATTAGCAGCAGAGTTGTGGCGGTAAACATGAAGACACAAACAAAGGCTACAAACACAGCACTCGGCCAGGACTTTCCTATTGTCCTAACCAGATCTGAAGCCTTCCACACATTATCCAAACGGAACAAACACCTCCAATCAAACGCCGCGCTTCACAACAGCACAATTACTGCTCTAGACCCTGGGCTGATTACCCGTTCCAATGGGGCATTTAGGGAATGATTTGGCTATAATCAGGACTTACCCATGGCTGTGTCGTAGGAGTTGGGGAAGCTCTTGTCTATTCTCTGCTTCATGAACACCCAGGTGTTGTTGACAAACGTGCACTCGATGATCTTGTTGTCGTACTGCTTCAGCTCCTTGGTGGCCTGTGCAGAGTGAGACGGGGACAGATGGCTCAGTCGCAGGCGTCACAGATTTTACAGTACTTGGCCGTGATAGGGGCTGTGTATCGTGATTAATAACATTATATACAATTACTACTACAATAGTACTATATATATATTAATACTAATATATCAATGTATTAATACAATGACACATGTTGCAATTTAATGCGTAAAGATCAAAACTCATCCATAGAGACGTGCCTGTATAACAATACAATGGTGCACAAGAGTGCTTGCACTAATATATAATGATCCACCTACTCACGACTACTTCCCATATATAAGACTCACACGCACACACACACACACACACGCACACACACACACACACACGCACGATCACGGCAGCTTTGCGTGGCTCCTGGGGATCTGGACGTGCTGACAGGATGGCGTGATACGGCTTACCGACGTATTAATGAGCCATGTCATGCAGGGAACAGGCCATGAGTCAGGGAAGACCTTTAAGCATCTGCCGTTTTATTATCCTCTTCTGTTTCTCATGAAGAGGACATCAAAAAAGTAGTAGTGGGGGGGCAGGAGGAGGGATTTGAAGTGAGAGATATAGGGGTGTTCTAACTTGGGCTCATATGCATCACATATATATCATCTAGCATTTTTACTTTTGCTTTTTGCTGCATCTTAAAGTGAAAGCCACTGTGGATTTGAATTGGACAGCTCATTTCCACAGCCACATTATGAATGTGTTCCCACTTTAAATTCAAATATGGCACAAAAGTCATAATATTATGAGCACTTGGAGCTAGGATTGTCTGCCACTGATGAAAAATGATTTTCTAATATAAGGGAGTACTGCTTCATACGTCTGCAACGTCAACTCGGTTTCCGCGAAAAAAGTTTGACTATTGACATTGTAATTCTTTTTCTCAAATCGGAGCAACGGAAAATGCAAATCCCGGACCAATCCATGGTCCAACTTTTCCATGACTTTTTGGTGGAGACCGAGTTGTATGAAGCGGTACTCTCCTACACTGAGAAGTCTCCCAACGTGATGATTCCCCTCTAACGGATAGAATAGCATCAAACGAAATCCAAGCACGATGAAGATTTAATGATGCTATCGAATCCTTTTTCTAATGAGCCGTTATCCAATTGGATCCGTGTGAGCTCAAGAGATTTACTCCTCAGTAGACAGTGTGAATCTCATCAATCCATGCATTAGAGAGTTTGGCGCCTGAAGGCTTCGGGAGACGGGGAGAAGAAGAGACCCCCAGTGTTTTTGGCCAGGGCGAGATGCCCGGTCAATGAGCAGTGGGGGGTGGGGGGGGGGGGGGGGCGCCCAGATCCTGGAGTGTGGGGTGCACCTGGGTACTCAGTGGGGGGTCCTCAGGCCTGAGAGTTATGGCAGTGAGCAGACTGAAGGGGAGGTGACGAGTTCTGTACAATGTCACACCGAATCTCCATGCAGTCGCATTAACCATTATTTACTAAAGGAAAAATAACTACCAAACCCCGCTCCACAAAAGCATACGGTTCGTTTGACGTGAGTAGAGTGAGCACACATTTTCCGAAAATTTAACACGAACAGCAGTTGGCCAAAGTTACGACAGGGGGTGAGCTACGGGGAGGGGATTAGCTTGCCAAATAGCCCATAACACAACAGGCTGCCCTGTGTGGAGCAACATTGGCAGCAGCAGGTATGGCTGGAAATCCTTTCCTGCCATCGCAAAGTTGGCATCGCCGCCACTTGGTGTTTAATCGGTCCAAATCTGCCTGGTTATGGCAGCAGCAGGCGAGTGCCTCATACAGTTGGGGTTGGGGGTGCATTTTGGCATCAGCTCTTCCAATCAAGAAGTGTGACAATCAATCAGGAGAATAAGAGCTTTTCCTTAAATCTTTGAATTTCCAATCTTTCAAGTTTTTTTAAATATTAGTATATATCTATATATATATATATATATCTATATCTATATATATACAGTATCTATATATATATATACAGTATCTATATATATATATACAGTATCTATCTCTATATATATATATATATTAGGGGTGACCCCGAATAGTCGACTATTCGATCGGAGGAGTCTGATTCGACTGCCAATCTCATAGTCGAATCGTCGGCAAAACACCGGATCATTCCATTCGGGCTGTAGGCGGTGCTGAATGTCTGATTTTACATATAGTTTCTTTTCTCCCAATAAATCATGATATAGAGCCTATTTTTGTATAAATATCAAGTGCAAAACACTGTTGCTGCAGCGCTGCGGCGCGTCTATGAATATGGATCAATGAGCAAAAAACAAGAAAAAAACATGATTCGACGATCAGTCGACTACAGGCAAGACTGGACGAATCAGATTCGACTATGTAAATTCTTAGTCGGGGACACCCCTAATATATATATATATATATATATATATATACATTCACATATATATATACATACATACGTACATACATACAATCTGTTAGAACACACAAGGTTTTACTTTCTTGAGAACAGAACAGAACATTTGAATGTACATACTTTCAACTATTGTTTTACGTTTGTACATCCTACATACAAAAGTGTATCGTAACCAGGGGCAGGTGCTGCCAAATAACGTTTTGACAGTGTGCACACTTTCTTTTTCAAAGTGCAAAATTACAATTCCATTCACCAGGGGTGTGCTGTAACGAAATTCAACATCAGAGAAAATGAAAAACAAACAAAGCAGCTGAAACACAAAAACAAATACAGGCTTTGCTTCTTGCCGAAATGCTTCCTCAAAAATGAAAGCATTAGTTTGAATACTAAACAATGTGGGGGGCGAGCTACTAGGAAAACATCAAATACAAATAAGATTCATGAGTATCAGCCTTAACAGATGCGTTTCCCCTTTCTATTGGTAGGTGGCCTTTGAGTAGTCGCTATAGTCTGGGGAGGAATCTACGCATGGGTCAATTCTAATCAAGAGGAACTCTACAGGATGGACTATAGACTATAGGCAACGAGAGGCGATATTACAGTAACCCTGACAGCCTTGAGAGGAGAGAACATGACAGTTCCTGGACACCGCACCATCGTCTGGCGAAGAAACATCGAAGCAAAAAAAACAAAACATCTTCCACCTTTCTTTTAAAAGGGGAACCAAACCCCCTGACCCCACTTTTTAAAAAATGCTTTCAGGTTTTTTTTCATTTTGGGGCAGGGCTGCCCATATCAGAGCAATGGGAGGTTATGAATGCAATACCAGCATGTGTTAAACACAGAGATCCAAGGGAGGCTAAACTAATACAAACCAATCTGGTGGCGTTCGGATGCGGCTCTCCTTCATCACTGCCCTTTTAAGCCAATTCACACAATTTTTGCCAATGCATATGCGCGTGACAAATGTAGCACTCCCAACGACGCTGCTAAATTATCTGTTGCAACAGTCGGATTCGGAATTTGTATCCCGCA
Organism: Merluccius productus; assembly: GCA_027122695.1. NCBI lineage: Eukaryota > Metazoa > Chordata > Actinopteri > Gadiformes > Merlucciidae > Merluccius > Merluccius productus. The sequence goes on from JAOPJI010000085.1 coordinate 9,296,249, forward strand.
ACTTATTTTTGGTGGCATTTTAATAGCTGGCACGTGAGAGGGCAGATGCCGCCAAAGAACGGGATGTCTCTCTGTGAGCCCTCATGCTATCGTGACGTGACGTCAAGCATCCCTGGAGAGCGGGCGTAATGCTCATCACTATCCCACGCGCTTGGAGATTGACGTGAAGTCTGAGGGCCAAAGACACAATGAGTGTACGACGGGCAACTGTTGGAAAATGCCGCTTAATTCACACGTCACGTGGAGGGACGTTTTATATTAACCTTGCTGAACGGCTGCAGTTCCTGTGGTTATGCAGGGTGACGGAGCTGAGGGTTTTCTGATTTAATGCATTTATAATACAATGTGTATATCTTAGATGGAAGATAAACTGTATAAAAAAAATATCATTTTTAAAATTGGATTATTGAGTCGGCTGCCACAGCAACTATCGGAAAAAAACAAGAGAAAGGGTGAGTGTGCCTAAGCAGAATATAAACGGGGAGCACCAAAAAGAAGAATAGGCAAAGTTGAAGCCCATGTTCGCCTAGTTACACAGCTAACATTTCCCAGACCACTCCTCCTTACAGGGCTGTTTTGCTGTGTGAGGTACTATGTGTGGTTGCGTACCGTACCAGACTGTGCCGTGGTATAACGCCACAAGCCTCAGGTCCCTGGCCGCCTCCATTATCCTACTTACTTGTGACAACATCTGTCAGCACCCATTCCCGCCATCTATGATTAATGACTTGCATCCTCGTAGGACCCTGCTCTGTGGCGGGATGCTACTCATCAGTCAGTTAAGACCTGGGTACATCAAAGCCAAGGCCATTTACCTTGAACAGGCATCAGAGAGTTTGACAAAGGCTTCAATAGACCTTTAAGAGACCTGTGTTCGCTGGTTAGTCATCCTGGTGACCCAGAAGGGCTGATGTCAATGAGCACACAAACCACCACTGAATTCCACTGCAAAACGCATTAAAATATCATGGGTGTGATACAGAGAATCAAGCATTTGAAGCAGGGCATTTTCTAAACACGCAAATGTGCTGGTAGAATCAGAACCTACTTTATCGGCTAAGCATGCTTTCAACATGCAAGGAATTTGATTATGGACTCCAGTCACAGTAGCGATATTAAATAAGATAAAGATCTGTCTAAATATCCTTCTGACTTTTCAAAAGGAAAATGTTGGTTTTGGACAATTTGTGTCGACCCTGGAAGTGGACTGGTCTTAATCGTCGCCTTTGCACATAACTCCTAACTTGTGCAGGTGAATGTGAGGTCTAGGAATACTTCATTTAAATTGCATGTATTGTGTGTTTAGCACTGGCATAACGAGGCGGTACCGGGCCCCAATGCACGATGGTTGAACCGGGCCCTACCCTCTCTCGCAGGTGAAAATACACCCTCGAACAGGTAGGTATTTTAAGCAACTTCATGACAAGGACAATGGGAAGCAGGACATGCGTAGGCTATACTGCCCACATTTGTCGCTATATAGACTACAGTTTTAAACATAGCCAACTCATAAGGCTAGTGTATGAGCAGGTGTCTGCGCACTGATAACATTCAACCATGCAATCAGCCATGAGCAGGCAGCAAACATTTCAAGTCAACACATGAACTAGGGCTCGGCGATATGGCCAAAATCAATCACACACTCCTGTGTGAATTAAAAACTTGAGAAATGAAAGTAGTAAATGAAAATGAGTATTTTCGCATTTTATTCGCAGGATATCCAAAATCCAAAACGATATCTAGTCTCATATCACAATATCGATATAATATGAATATCTTGTCCAGCTCTAACATGAACGTGACGATAGTAGGCTAGTATTAATTAATTAATTGCAAACGAATATTATAAAAATAGAGAGAGAGAGAGAGAGAGACAGTGAGAGAGAGAGAGAGAGAGAGAGAGAGAGAGACAGCGAGAGAGAGAGAGACAGCGAGAGAGAGAGAGAGAGAGAGAGACAGCGAGAGAGAGAGAGAGAGACGCTCTTTGTTGGCACTTTGTGCTGCAAGCTACTACTGCAGCGTTGCCCTTTCTTTTTGGCGTAGTTATTTCCCTGTTCTCTTTTTAAACCAATTTCATGTTATAATCCATCACGACGACAACTTCAGTGAGGCGTATTATAACCTATGACGTATGAGCAATCAACCCCAATCTTGGCTGCAATCAAGTCTCCTGAGGAGTCAACTCTTGTTGAAATCTTCCTAACACGCCGCACAAATACGTTGCCACTGGGGTGTTTTCAAACAATATCCGTGACCATTGTGACCAATCGAGAGGGTGGAGGAGCCTCACGCCACAATGCGACTGCATTGTCTCCATTAGCTTTATATACACCAGTGGTGTTGAGTGTTTATTGTCCTTTTCATGCTGTCCTTGTCTGTAACCTTGATTGTTTTTAATGCTGCTTTCTTGGCCAGGTTGCTCTTGAAAAGGTAATTGTTTTAAACTTAACAAGACTTCATTGGTAAAATATAGGCTAACCTAAATAATGACAAAGCTGAACTACATTTGAATGTTATTTGAGCTAGCTTCACATAATATCACTAGCCTCGTAAGACCATCCTGATCTCACAAGTTCACATTCTGTTTCTCTCTGCAGACCATTCTGGCCTCCAGCCTATGGAAAGCCTCCTCTAAAAATGGTAAAATGATTGCCCAATCAGCACTCAGGGTAGGGAGTTTCAGTACGAACAAGGAGTGCCGCAGTCTGCCGAACTGAAAGAAACAACGGCGGCGCCCAAGGACAGTGTAGCAATCTACAGAGCAGTTTTATCTGAAATGGACTGAATAACGATGTCAAAAGATTAACGGAAATCTGCATGGAAGTAATGTAATCTGCTCCTTCCAATTGTCACCAGTCTGTTGAAACATTCCTGCTGTATTGCGTATTAAATCATGCAAATGCAGCAAGGCCTGTGTGTTTGTGGGTGATGGGAGGAGCAGATTTAGCAGCACATCCTCATTTACTGTCGCTCACCTTCATCTGTGCAAAGGGTCTTTCATAGCTGCCGACGAACAGCAAGCCCACCGTCTGGGGGAGCAGCCTGAGTGGAAGGGAAAAGACAGAGGTTAACACCAGCAATACCCCTCACCGCCACAGGTTGAGCCTTCACGTTTACAAAGCGAAATTCCCTTGCCGAGACAATTAGAATACTGCCAAGTATACAAGTACAGCTAATGAATGAGGCCGGCTTAATGCATCAATGGTGACATCAATTGAATGACATTTTACACTCACAACCTAGGGACCGCAACATAAACATTGTGTGCTTCTTAGACGTGGAAAAGTAGACATGGCAGCACGCTAGAAACGACTGCAGCGAGGTCTCATCATCAACTAGCGGTCCCAGATTAATCGACCGACAGACGGTTGGTCGTTTTCTGTACAGTTTATCCAAAGTGCCAGGGGACAGAATCAGGTGTGCATTTGTATGGTGTGTGTGCGTGTGTGTGAGAGCTTGTGTGCAAATGAAGAAGCGTGTGTGACAATGTGTGTTTCCAAGCAACACTGTCTATGATACTCTGGGGAGCACGCCCCACAGATGGCCCTAATCACACATACTGGTCCCCCTCTCCTCCCCTCTTCCTGAACTCAAACACCCATTGCAAATGCGGCAAAGTATTTCTGGATACCCCCTCTGACACACCATTTTGTTTTTGTTCTATTTCACCTCAAGTCCAGGCGGTGGGTGAGGGGGGGGGGGGGCGGATTGGCTGACATAAACCGGCAGCTTAACCACAGTGGAGCGTTTCCTGACACGGTCCAGTTATGTCAGCGGAGCCCACATTCAGCGTCTCAGGGGGTTAAAATAAAAGGCCCACCAAACACACGCACGCACACGCACGCACGCACACGCACGCACACACACGCACACACACACACACCAGGGGATGAACGGGTCGAGTGAGGCAGGAGGGAAGAGGCGGTCGCCATTAGCAGAGCCAATCATCCATGCACCGATGGACACCACAGGAGTGCAGGGCAAGAGAGTGCACATGGACATATCCAACCCCCAGCCCTGCCTCAGCAGCAGGTGTTCTCCTCACTTGGAAGGAGTGGGGGGGAGTTAGAGGCCAAGTGTGTCAATAACACTAATGTCACCTCAAGATGAGTGGACAGGCCTCAAAAGAAGTACAAGCGGGAAATAACAAGATGATGGCAGTAACATATGACCTGGGGTCATATATATATCTATCTATATATATACATATATATATCTATCTATATATATACATATATATATATATATATATATGATCACCCTGCCTTACCTTCCATGGTGGAAATCCGAACCCAACTTTGAGAATAGATTAACGCCGATAATTTCCTTATCGCGCGATAAGAGTCTCGCAATAACGCAGCACGGTAACGCCGATAACGGCCCACCCCTAATATATATATATATATATAGATAGATATATATAGATATATAATACACTATGTCCTTTCTCCAAGTTTAAAAAAGGTTGCACTTATTAATGAACGCAAATGAAACACTGCCTCTGTTTAAGGGCCAAAACTAAGGGGTTTGGGGCTCACGTGTCACAGTGACATCTTGGCTAGCACTAGTAGGGAATGGGGTTTGAGGCTACTGAGGCTTACATGTTCAAACCGAGCCGAAAGACTGCATGATCCTTGATATCTGAGCTTCGAAGGGAATATGTCTCACCTTCACTGCAGGTGGCCAGGAGGCCAAGGCTTTCAAACCCCTCCACCACATTTGCTCTGGGCTACACCCTGATACTAAGCTGCAGTTTAAATAAATGAAAAGGGAAAAGAGGCCGCTAGATAAAAAAGGCGCTGGTCCGCCCCCCCCAATCACATAACGTAAATTTGCTTCAAAAAGAATTGTATTTGCTCACGCTGGAACAGCCTGTCGCCATGGGCGATCTTAATAACGGCTTGAGATCATTTTTGCCTTTTTTTCAGGCAAAATCAATGGCATGTAGCAGCGCTGGTGTGTAGCGCTGTGCTGAATTTCAATGACAATGTCAGCGAGGACAAGCACATGGCATTGATCATGCACTGCTGTTACGTTAGTTGCCAGAGCTACCGGAAAAATAAGCTTGTATGAAAAAGACATTTGTTGACCATTGTTCCCTCCATGTCAAAAAACAAGGTCGCAAAGCATGCCCCCTGGTCAGATATATGTGGTTGTATGACAAAATACTAGAATTTTAGAACATTTCATATGGGTCCGGCACAATACACTTCCAACTCATATGTGACCTGCTCGATTTGTAAACAGTTAACACACCATAGCCTATTGGATATTAACCAGATAATCATCCACACCTGACTTGACTATCAATTATGGATGCACCAAAGTATACTATAATTAGAGCTATAGAGACATATTATGATTTGGTTTGTGCATGTATTAGCTAGCACAACTTTAATTTGAACCCCTGGCACAGATTATAATATTTCACCACCACGTGGGTAAGCATTGGATGGCTTTGCTGCACCTTGTGTTCAGGGACCTGGCTCTGTAGCGGCTCAAGGTTGAAACAGGAGTCTGTAAACAAACATTTGCATCTCTGCGTTGCACCGCAGATTACGGGGGTCTCTAGGTAACTGTGGCGTGAGAGGAGACGACTCGCACGCTCTGTTGTTGCACCAGTGGGATAATTGGCGGACCGGCGGTAGTAACCAAAACAACCAAATGGTGAAAGTACATACATTTAAAAAAAAAAAGAGGAGCGAGGTCATAGTGACTTCAGTCTCATATCTTGGTGCTATACATGTGACATGTGATTTGTGTTTGAACAGTCGGTCATTGACGGAAATATGCACAACAATTACAACTTAACAAGGTTCAATTGTAAGTATTTGGGGATATTATACAATCTCTCCATATATGTTGTTGAAAAAAAAAATAGGACAGTACATTTTGTGTGACACATGTATAGAAATACCCACCTCTCTAGGTGGTCTGGTATGACTGACATTTAAACAGGGTGGTCAGGTGGATGTGTGTGGTGTGGGTTGCATTACAACAATTCTGATATTCGATATAAATCAGAGGGTGTGAAAACCGTATGCTTCTCTGTGACTGCAGGAAACAAAGCCTCATGCCTCCCGGTGCTACATACACACCCTTAAAAGATATGCTGGAGGAAGGGCTGTGTGGGCAGATGAATACTGACTTCCCTCTGCGTCTGCTTCCCTCTTTATTCCACTACCCCCACTCGCTCTTTTAGACAGAAACCAAGACAGATCGGTAGGCCCACGCCAATACATCCGGCGCAGCGCTTGCACACAGCTGGCCAGTTTCCCCTTCCACAAAAAAATCGGACGATTGAATATCTTTCTCAGACCGAAACAATGTTACATCTGCTCTTCAACACACACGGAGAAGTCAAGAGGTCCGCAGGCTGGCTGTCTGGTTATATGGGGGACTAGGCGGCCTTCTCATCTGGTCCACTCAGGCGGGCTGTGTGCGACCTGTGGCAGTGCAGTTGCCAATGTCATTTGGCTGGGAGAAAGCCAACCATGTCCACTAAACCTATCACAACTGATCCGTTTCCTCAGATAGAAGCAATGGTTTCACACCATTTAGCTTGTTGCTTCTGGAACATGGCACAAGTAATGCCCATTGAGCCTAGTAAAAATGCAGTTTGAAAGCGTTTTCTCTCCTGTGTATAACATTGTGTATTGTCTAATTAGATCTAAATGAGGTGATGCTTCATTATTCCTTGAAACTTGCAGGCAGTAAATTACATTATTACAGCAAGTTCTCAAGGGCTGGAAAACGGAGAACATTAAAGTGGTGACGGCAAAACCATGTAACTACTTCACATTAAATCCCTCTCTCATTATTCAAGCTGTATCAAAACAAAGCTCGCGTTGCTGTGCGACTGAATTACACTATCACAAAAATAAAAGTGAAAATAAAGAACAATTGTTTTTAAATTGTCAGTGTTCGAATTCGATCTAAAACGGGGAGTTAGGTTGAATGTAAATGTCTACACGTATAGTGACGCACATACGATGCATTACTCTAGGTGTATGGACCTTGCATACAGGATGGAGGTCCTGTCCTCACTACAAGTCTGCACAAATAGTATGCGCCTGTTAATATATGCTCAAGCATGCTTTAACAACTGTATATCAAGCTGTAGTGGTTGAGAACCCAGTGTGACTGAATGCAGGCGCTTCAATGGTTTTCAAGCATGCCGCAACATAGAAAAATTATGCCGTTAAGACCCACAGCGTGCAGCGTTTGTTTCCACAGCAACAGTGAGACTCACCCCTCTCCGCCGACCTTGGTAATCTTGAGGCGAAAATCCACAGAGTTGTGACTGGGAGGCTTCCACTTGAGTATGTCGTCACACCTCCCGGGCTTATATCTCTGCAAGAACCAGCAAGGGACTACATCACACGGTGTTCCACTTCACTATACAACTGCAAGTGAAGGCTGTACTTATTAGCGTGAAATTAAAATCTACCCCCGGCACAGGGGTAATAGGTTGCAAATTGCCATTTTGCAAGTCTGCCAGTTCTATTATTAGCTTAATTTGATAACTTGTGGAATGGAAAAAGACAAGCAGCGAAAACAGACAGGAAAATAACATAATTAACAAAAGTGAATACAGATACAATTGAAGAAAGACGAGACAATTTCAAAATAAAAAATGTAAAAAATGTAAAATGTTTTGTTTGATTTTGCTTTACAATCAAACAAAACATACTGGAACAAATCAACTGTATATTGCATGTAAATTAACACTGAAAGCAGAGATTTAGATTTGACTAGTCAGTCTACATGGCCTCCTGCGAATAAGCACTTCACATCACCACTATGTTTGTGTGTCTCACCATAACAAAAACCCCGCAACATGCTTGCCTTGATCATGCTAATCATTTAGGTGACATTTGAAGAGGACATGGAACAAGTGTACTGGAACGTGAGCCATGGAAAGGCTTGAAGGGTGGAGGCGGGAATAGATGAGCGAATGCCATCTCTGTCAGGTTGCCCCGGTAACAGTCTACTGAGAGGGAATGTGTGCAAACTCTCGAGAACATTGTCATGCAGCAACATGACTGACTGCAGGTTTCATGTTGACAATCCACATGCTCTTTATGCACATTTGTGCGTGCACGCATGTGCACACACACACATACGCATGTGCACACACACACATACACACACACACACACACACACACACACACACACACACAATAACCAAAAAAAAACAATTTATATACACAGACTCGGACTGATTCAAGGATTAGAGTGACAAACATACTCCTGATCCTCAACTCAATCCTAGTCTATACTAGAAACCAAATGGAAGCTGTGGCCAATAGAGAAAGCACTGTTTATTATTTTAATGAATATTTTTTTACCTCAATGTTTGTATTATATATATTCTTTTCATTGCCGCCTGATTAAATTATTCCGTTGAATTTGTGCCACCAATGCAACTGTGCCACAAGAATAGGCTTGACATTTTTTTAAGCTTGAAATTCATAAAATTCACTTTGTGACAATGTATGTCAAAATACAATAAATCTATTCATCCATTGTGAAGACAGTTGTCTTCTCTCTAATTCTAATCTAAAAACTCTAATTTTTCCTTTTAGTCAAATCTATATATTTATTTTACAAAATAAACTAAAACCATTTCACTTCAAATTAAAGTTTATAATGGCCTTGATGCAACTTCACAAAACAAACCTATTTTATTTCTAAACGGATTCAGCCAGGGAGAGATTGACTTTGCCTCTCAATTGTAGAGACACAAAATAAGCCATCTTTTTTGTCCCTGCTCAATGTGTGGGAGGCAGCCTTCACGGGTCTTTGTAAATACTACTCTTACTATGGCTATTCAGCACAGTCAGCTATAGAGCAACATAAGAGGGCACCATTCTTTTGAAGAAAAACCTCAACACTTTACTATTAGAAAGCCTCTTTTCTTATGAGGACGTGGGAGTGTAGAACATTCACCATAGCCTGCATCTTGGATAAATGTAAGAGACATCCGAGCCTTTAGCATGATTGACTTCTTGGGCCTTGCAAGCTCATGCTAGATGGGGTCAAATCAACTGGGCAATTCAAAGTGTTGCATAATTTTAATTAAAATACCTAAGGACAAAGCGCAGGAAGAAAATATCTAGCTTCAATTGATTTGCCTGTTTTTGTAAGTACACTTTGTTATGTATACTTTCATAAGAAACTGAAAATGTACTGGCTCGCCATTGATGCTTTTTGTTCATCAATGTCAAACTCCATTCAAAGCCTGCTAAATTATACAAGCTTAACATTGCAAAGATGTCTCACAAAGCCATAGCAACCAACTGACCAGTACCCAATCAATTCAACAACCACCAAACAACCTTCTGGCTAATTCCTGCTTTTCCTCATTGTTGTTTGTAAAACATGCAAAACATGGTCTTCATTATTGAAGTTAAAAACAGTCCCTCACTACAGACATCTCTCATCCATCCAACCAAGTTCATTTATGTGTGATGTGCTATTGCATTTAAATTGCTTTGTGTCTCAATAACAATCTCATTCAAGCAGAACACGTACTGTGGAATTATATTAAGTTACACTCATAAATTGTTAATTTATGGCGTGGATCTCCATTACTCTGTGACAAATGACCACAATTCAAATCAAACAGGAACTGTTTACTTGATAAAATATGTCTGCACAAATGGTGGATGGATAGAAAATAAAGTTGCCAAAGATGCTGGCTAAATACAGGCAATAATCTTGTCCCAGGCATTGCCAATGGTGCCATAAGAGACGTAATATCGTCTCTTATATCGTTTCACTGGGCTGTTAAAAGCCCAGTGAAACAGAAGTCAAGAGTGCAATGTAAATCGACATATTTACATATTTCCTGTAAAAACACGAAGCTAGGGAGGGACAGTAGCCTGAGCCCTGAATTTGCCAGATTGATAGTAGCTAGCAGTGCAACATGGAAAGCCATGACGACAGCCTGCTCTCTGTTGTGGAGGACTGTGTCTGTAAATGACTAAAATCTGATTGCAGACATTCAGAGTAGAATAAGATTAAGGTTGGAAAACATTTGGCATAGATTGAATTCGGTTTTCTGACTTTAAATCCTTGACTGGTAGATCGAATTCCCCGGGTTTTTTTAGGTGCGTAAAGCTTGGGCTATATAATGATTGATGAATGCCAGGTATAAAGTCCTGGTGGATTTTTTTCTTACTCCACAACCTTAAACCGTTATCAAGCTGGCTGGCTATATGCCACTCCATCTCCCGGTGAAACTGCTTGTCAAAATCAACCCGTTTGAGGCAACCGATAACCAGATATAATAAGGGATGGGAATTGATACTTTTTTATTGATACTGATTCTTTTTTCTGTTTTCTCTGTGTGGTAGGTCTACACAGCCAGGTTTCAGCATCAACAACTGTTTTATTAGTTCTCCAAGTCTGAACAGAAAAAAGGTTTTGTCACATGACAATAAAGTTGATTCAAATAATAATTTTAAAAAAGCTGGATGGGTTCTCTTCTTCTTCATGTAAATACTACATTTGTTTTGGGCAAGTGGTGCAGGAGGCTGGACATGACGTAAAAAGTATGCAGTGGTTGTAATTCACTGTTTAAGATTTTCACCAGAAATATAACTGCTTTTATTTTATGAGGAAATCATCTCTCCCATTAGTGCTAGCTTCCCATTAGCGCTAGCTTCACAGCAGAGCGTTCAAGTCCAGTCAAAACATGCGCTGCCACATGTGTAAAATATAGGTTGTGAATGAGAGGAGTTGACTGCTGGAAGTCAAAGACGCCGTATTTAGTATTAAGTTGATCTTCTGCTTTAGGGCCCCAAATATTACAATAGCCAAATTATCCTTTGTTAGTTTAGTATTCGGATATTCAAACACTATTCGATTACTTCGGTAGCACTTTGAGACCTGCTGTCCAGTGTGACAATCAGCAAGACTTTAAACTACCTGGTTGTAATAATAATAATAATAATAATAATAATAATAATAATAATAATAATAATATATATTAAATGTTCTGGGGTTCTCTATGGTGACACTCCCACTAGTCAGTTGCAACCATCTAAATAAGAGGTTGTGGCAAGTGGGGGATTAAAGGTTTTTAATAAAGAAGGGTTTTAATGATGAAGGTATTTAGCAGCCGTTTCATTTAAACAAAGGCAAAAGATACCAAAAGCTCTACCTACTAATAATAACGGGTTGGTAATTGAATAAACATGAATAGAACAGGTAGCGATCCTTTTTCCTTTTCTAGCAAGCCGTCACCCACAATAGTGCGTGGGTTTTCTCTTCGGGTGGACAGCGCTAGTCCTGCTGTGCAATTTAATCAAAACTTTGCAAAACTGTTGTCATACATCTTCGTGAAATTCCGCAATGATGACTCCATCGTTGGTTTTGAAATGCACATGCGCAACTGTCTAGCATCAATAAGAGGAATCGATAAGCTCGGAGGCATATACGATTCCGATGGATTGGACAATTTGGAACCGGTTCTCAACTGGAACCGATTTTCGATTCCCATCCCTAGATATAATGCTGATTTGGTGGAATTCCTTTCGGCTTATAGGCCTAGCCTAGCCTACCAAGTTATTAAGTTATGAATAGCAAGCTTATGAAGGTCATAATTCATCGCTAGTCTATTACTCAAACATTGCTATGTGCCTTATATTGGATTTGTAATGGGTTTATTATGTATGAAACAAAAATGGGGTAAAAAGTGATTTGCAGATAATTGCTTCCACCCTGTGGCACAAGAGAGCTCATGGCACTTTGGAAACAGACAAAATAAAAGATGCGCTCTCGCTAAATTATACAAAGTGCATTTTCTTTGACAGTTGAATTGTAAACTTTGGGGAGAGGTTTTAATAGTTTTTTAAAAATAGATATCGCCCAACGCTACTTTCTATCACATGTGCGCACACATTGTTATAATAGCTTGACCACAGGTGCATGAATGCAACACTTCTCAATGGCGGAGAAATGTATGGAGTACATTTTTTTGGGTTGCTTATTTTCAATTTCTTTGAAATCTTGCTCTCTTCTGTCCTCTCTTTACAATCATACCCACAGCAGCTTTAACATTTTTAACAACTCATAAATAACAGATGATTAGTCATGAGAATATAGTAAATCTTATATCTGGTAAATATAAAGAATATACAAATAAGATCTTTATAATGCTGTATGAAAAACAAACATTTCCATCAAAAGAAAGTTACAGGTTGCCTGTCTAAATAGGCTAAAAGACTATTCTTGACAATGTGAAAAAAAGAAAACAAACCATTCTGAATGTGTTTTTCCTTGTGGTAAAAGTGCAAACAATTGCAGATAGAGATCATATAGATAGAAGCAAAATAATCATTTCACAATTTAGACAATGATCCACATCTTGGATGCAATTCTAACATCTGTGACAGACTGAGGTATACAGATTCTAAACCCCCTGCTATTTCCTTCATATAAAAGAGGCATATATCTAAGGCACATATTTATGGGGCACAATCCGTTAGGACTGATAACACACTCACTGACTGCAGACTTGTGTTGGCAATAGTCTTCAATGAATTCCTTCCTAGTCTCCAAACCAATTGTGAAGACAAATAAGACCATCCTAAGATCGATTATTATCCATTGTAGGTCCACATAAAACGTGACATTTTATTGTTGCCCTTGCATTAATGTCTGCAAATACTGCTGGTACCAGTGTAATTTAAGCCTTATCTGCTGCCCTGCTTACTGTAAACCACATTTAGAAAATGTCTGCTAAATTACTTGCCTAGCAGCGCAATACCCATTAAATATTTAGCAAGAGGCCCAGATTCTCATTAAGTATAATCAGAAACAATAAATATACAGCACCTTGTCCAGTGGCCAGAACCCTAAACACTGATTTTGGCTAGGCGCTCATTTAACCTAACCATAGGAAATTAGACTTTAATACATTTTTATGTAATCTTCACAAAACCGCAAAGGCGATTCATTATGTCCCATCATTAACCTCTAGGCACATCATATATATTATTTAGTGGAGAGGTGGTTGTTTATTATCTGCATGAATATTGTATTATTGCATTCACCAAAATCCTCATATTTAGAATTTTCTCTTATGCTGTGCATACACTAGAGGATTTCAGAGCCAATTTTACGTCGCAGACTGGTTTTAGCGATCAGAAGGAAATCGCAAGGTCGCAAGCTCTGATTTGGTCATAGTGCCCCGATAATTGCCCGATTATTTTCCAACATGTTTGATATTTCATCTCGTAGCTCTTGTAGTGTGAGCAGTATACAGAGACGATTACTCACACTGGCCAATGACAAGTCAGCATCAGTAGGCCTATTAGAGTTCTGAAGCACGACCCAAGCTTTTTATTATAAATCCATGGACCCAGGCCGTTGGGCTAGGGTCAGGCCGTAAATTGTGCTTTTAGATTAGGGCCGGACTGCAGAAATAATACATTTGCATAGTTATTAAAAAATATATACATATATTGTATATTTTAAGCGTGGTCTGAGTGGCTACAGTGAAGAAGAGTGCAGTGCAGGTCTCTCTCTCGTCTCTCTCCGCTCCGTCACTCTCACCACAGCTGGCTGGTTTAGCTGCTGCTGCCTACAAGTCCAGTGTCCACTACTTTGGTTCTCAAACTCTATACTGTTACCTTTTTATTTCGTATGGTTACCTTTTTTATTCCGGTTATTTGGCCAAATTGATAGGCGCTTATTATAGACCAAAGATGCATAGAGAAACATGTTGTATAGCCGACTGTAAATGCAAATTAATCTGTTCAAGCAATTCAGAAATAAATAACTGAGCAAAAAAATTAAACATGTTTTTAAATAGTGAGGGCTTTTTCTTTCTCAACTCAGGCACACCCTTCTCTTCTCAGTCCTGATTGTGGCTTTTTTGGTTTGGGCTCAACTACATTATTATGAACATTGAGGCCAGTTGATGTTCCTCCATGTTTATTATGATTAGCAGACAGGCTTGGAACCATGTCTTTACATCCATATCTTGTGACCCCACCTTGCAACCTGGTCTTAAAGTGTGTGCAGTCTTGTGACTGTATGACGGGAATCATGCAACGTAAATGTGAGATAGCCTCGGATGCTAAGATCTGAAAACTCATGTAGTGTATGCCTTGCATTAGGAGAATTGCACAAAAACAAAACAGTGTTGTTAGGCCAAACGATTCCTATTCAATGACTTTGACAAATTATGTTTAAATGAAAAATAAATGTGTTCTATGTATAATGACATTAATATTATACTGTTTCACAGTCAGATTTCAGTCAGATTAATATAATTGTATTATATCCATTGTACAACGATAATCATCATCCAAATTGTATTAATAATAATTAGTGGAATTACTTTTACACAAATACATATTACTTTTTTTTTCAATTTGGGACACTGCGGCCTTCAGCCGGCAGCTTATTGACAGCATTTGTTATTTTTTCGATAGAAGCACAATGCCGTGCTTCGTTCAGTCAGTCAGTCAGTCAGTCAGTCACCCACTTGTTGGAAAGTACAAACCATCACGACCCAATTCACAATAGGTATCGTGAGATGAATCGTGCACATGAATTAACTTTCCTGACCATCATCACTGCCATTTCGCCCATCACATTATATTAAGCCTATTACATTATTATATTATATTATTATTATAAATTGGTGAATCTGGCATTTCGGAGAGACATTTGTTTGATAACGTCATGCTATGCACCTGTTATTGAAAACATGTTAAATTAATAGAAATGAGAACAAATAAATGCATTTAGGTGAGTTTAGAACAGGTTCACATTTCTTTCATTTAATGTCAGTAAACGATGTATGTTTTAAATACTTTATAATCAAGTGTAAATACACTTGTTCATCAGCAAAACAATATAGGCCTACACATTTTAAATATACATTCCTTTATGAGATCAAATAAATGTATTTAGTTAACTGGCTCTCATTTTTTCATATCATTAGTTCAACAAGCCTATAGCAGCCTTTTATATTGGGTTTTATATTGGCTTCATCTTATAATTATCAGAGCAGCACATTTAATATCAAAAGCAGGCTCATTTCTTTTTAATGTTTTATTTTAGGAGGCCTTTGAGTACAGCGGTAGATGAATCAATTCAAATGTGAACAATCGATGTGTTAATGATCATTTTCACTTGTACACCTGCTAATCCATGTTATATGTGAACCTTCTTTTCTTTATGATTGCATGCTAGTCCGGGTACAGGAGAGTGCAGCACGCATGTTGGGTGCGGTGTTCTGCACCCGACGTGTGCGAGAAGTCTGTTTATGAGTTGTTTTTTACTTTTGTGAGAACAGAAAATCCCAATTCACATTAGTAGGTTGGTGTGGAGGGATTCAAATGAGAATGGTTGCTTTGCCTCAGCTCCACTGGAGACATCGAGTTTCGCTTTATGAGCGTTCTGTCAGCATCTGCATTGGGCTGGGAAACGCTGCCCTAATAATCCAGGGAAGGTGCTCCACTGGCCGTGTTGCAGTGTGTTCAATAGCGCCGTCCAAAGAAGAAAAACAAATTGCTTCAATTCTCAATGGTGAACGCTACGGCACCAACTCACCACTTCCACTGATAAATTATAATATTCTTTATACATTGTTTTCTGGTTATTACATACATGTGAATGCAGTCTGTCGACCACACGTGGGCTTGACGTGGTTGGTGCCATGATGGTGCATGTCAAGTAAACCAACTTTTGAATCGACAATATATTTAATAACAAAACTTTGTCTGCAACTGAATCCGGCAGCGCTAATCTACACTTGCACAGCCAGAGCACGTCCCGCTGCACACACTAGGCTTTTGCCTTGGCTCCGGAGGCGGCGTGAGCTAATGTATTTCCAATGATAGAAGGTGCAGGAAGGTGAGTAGTATGTGAGCCTGTGAGATTTGGACTGAATGTGAGGCTAGTGACCCAGTCTTGGAAAAACACTAGACTGGCTTGCATTGCATGCACCTCTGCAAAAATAACCACAATGTTCCTGTCCAGAGTATTAGGGACTTTTTCTCTCTCCCTTATGGTAATTACTAATAATTAATAATACTCACAATGCCACTAATTGTATTATGAAATTATCCTCAGCATTATGAGATTTAAAGGATTACAAGGATGATGGTATCGTTTCATCATCAAACACATCAGAATTGGGTAATATTTTTACTCTGGTCACCACAAAGGAACCGTAGTACAACCTTTTCCCTTACAGCTATGAGGGGAGTAGTCGATATATTCCATGGTGCGTGAGCAAGAGAGCGAGGAGTGGTTCTTCAGCAACAAGAGGAGCAACGTAATATGGCCTTTGTTGACAAGGATATCGGGCTAGTGCTGTTGCCTGTGACATGTGATATGGATATCTGTCTACAATGAAGGTCAAATGTAGGTTGAAAATGTTTGTTTATCTTTTAAGGTTGGTCTTTTTTCAAGTAATTCATAGCAATGTGCAGATTTCCATGCATTTCATTTATATGGGGAATCCATACTCCAGAATTTGATTCTCACTAAAGCTCCAAAACACACATTTGACAAAGACAAGGACTGACACTGCTCGTCTTGGGGTGTGAGTTCACTGCAACAACTGGAAAAATACATCTCTGATGAGACGCCTCCCAACGTTTTGATAAGGTTTCTGCAAATTGGTGTGCAATAACAGAGGCAAGTCATTGTGGATGACTAAACCATGTGCAGTATAAATAGCCTCCATCTGAATGTGTTGCCTTCAAGCCATCGCCATAACACAAAACATAAATGTTGGGAAGAATGTGTGTGACTCTACGGAAGCATTGACTACTAGTATATGAACATTAAGGATGATTACTCCAATGACAAAGAGGACTGAGTAACTGAGCAAACACACACATATATACAATCTTTCCCATAAGAGATTCCACAAGATACGTTGTCTTGTTTGTAACGTTTGGTCTAAGGTGCACATTTTCATAATGAGGCCTTAGTATGGGTAAGTTATGGTTAAAGTTGTGCCTGGGTTGGTAAAACAGTGCATTTGAGCAACTCACAAAAAAAAAAGACTGAAATATATGGGAAAAGCACCAGACGGAGGAACAAACACCAGCTAATTTCATGAGCAATTGAGAAGCCAGTGTTGGGAAATTGATTTGCGTTAAATGACACATCAATGGGGTAGCAGTACTGCTTCAATTGTGCTGCAATAGTAGAGTGCGACAGCAGTCCTATAATCCATGCATCTGCTCATTTCATTGGGAGAGTTTAATGTCTGTGAGCTGCCTGGGCTGATGGATGTCGCTTTAAGTATAACCTTTGTGGTAATTGCTTTGTGAATTGTGCAGATAACGAAAAAATACAGAGAAAAAGAACAATTCAAATGCAATACAAAGCAGTGTAGGGATTAACAGATAGTCTACTGCAATAGCCATTAAAGGGGTCAAACAATGACCAAAAACACCTAATAACTTGCAACTGGACATTGTAATAATCAAAACAATGTGGTTGTATTTTCAATCTCTCACAACTTTAGCATCAGTTGTCTTTTTAGGCGGTAAACATATGTGATTAGGTTTTGCACCAAGACGCTCTTGAAAGATTTGTTGTGGACAAAATGAGAATAACAAAATGAACTTCCTTATTACAACAGTAGTAACTTTAATCGTTTTTTAAGCACCTTTCATATAAGACCTCCAGAACAAAGCCAAATAAATTGAAATCCAATATTCAACTACAGTCTGGAGTGAAATCACTGAAATACATGTTGTGAGTCCAAGATCATGTTTGATGGTGCTGCCCTGCATAATCTGGATGTAAGCTAAACCACAAAGCTCTAAAAGCCATTATGGCAATATTGATTAAGGCCTTGCAAAATTGCCTTGTCTTTTGTTTTGATTATTTGCTTTAAAAAACATGTTGAGTTCTCCTGTAATGTTCGGCTAGACCTCTGAAATGAGTCCATGACAATCAATACCAATATAATGAAACACAACCGAGTTGATAGAAGGCAAGCAATGCCTCTGATTGGAAAATAAAAGGTCTGTATAGGAAATATTGGCACGTAGACTTGTAGCTGCCATAAATGCCTTTTCCGTTTCTTTGTTAAACTTTTTCAATCTTTTTTACTCCCGGCAGTACATTACAGTTAAGCATTCTTTACATTATTTAATGGAATATTGCATTTTTATCTACCTAACTCACCAAATTCCAACACTACTACATAGTCAACAAAATTACACTACAGCATAATGTATTCATACTTCTACCTCCAGTAGGCTACCAATAAGTGGCTTTAATTTACTGTGTAATAAGGCAATTAGGCAGTGATAAATGAATTGGTTGTATTTTGTTATCACTAGAGCAGAAGATAGTTAGAGATAGTTTAGCACCATTCTGCTAGGGTGATGTAAATCAATCCACTGATGGACACTAATGCAAACAAGCTATAATTGAAGGGGTAAAGCATCAAGTCAACAAACACACAACACTGCAATAACTACAGTTACTCTCCAAATGCCACAAATAAAAGAAAGCAGGTTTTCAAAATAGCTGTGGTCAGACTAGGCATGTCTACGTTACAATGCAGGTGAGAGGCTGAGTCATAGTATTGCACACTTATTGCAAAGCGCAGTTGGCTCTGTGGGTCTAAGCACTTTATGTGGCTGACTTCAGGTGTTTCATCATCCATCTATGGTCCTTCTTAAACAAAAATATGCCTTCGGGAACATTTCGCTCTCTTAATAATGTATGGTACGAATTCTTTATAAGCCCAGTAATCATGCGCATCATTGGGCTAGAGATAGATAAATAAACAAGTAATTTAAATTGAATCAACTGCTCCAATAAGCCAAAGAAGATGATAAGCTTACCGAAGCCCCTTGAGTTACATAAAAAAATAAATGTAGACGTTTTCCTGTATATTTTACAACTTACTAACTCATTCAAATACCATGTTT
This sequence comes from Merluccius productus, assembly GCA_027122695.1. Classification (NCBI taxonomy): domain Eukaryota; kingdom Metazoa; phylum Chordata; class Actinopteri; order Gadiformes; family Merlucciidae; genus Merluccius; species Merluccius productus. The sequence goes on from JAOPJI010000085.1 coordinate 9,315,183, forward strand.
TTTGCCTCCAGATTCTGCATTCATATTCAGATATCTGTTTATAGAGATTATGAAAGCAATAACCCAAAAGTAACTTGTTAAATGACTTAATAACTCTTTCAGGTGGGATAATATTTATATTTTGTAAGTATTTTGGATGAGATAGTAAGTCATTCGGAAGAGATAGTAAGTCATTCGGACGAGATAGTAAGTTGTTCAGACGAGATAGTAAGTTGTTCAGACGAGATAGTTAGTTGTTTGAACGAGATAAACTTGAAAACGTCTTCCACATTCTTTTCTGGTTGCCTCTGGGCAAGAAAAAGCTAG
>JAOPJI010000085.1:9318648-9331226 GCA_027122695.1 Merluccius productus
TATGAGGGCTCGAGGGGTCTCCGTGGTTACGCAGTTGGATAGCGCAATACGCAGTCGTAGAAGTATAACCAGCGCTTAAGACTTGGAGGTAGGTCGGCGCAGATCTGTTGACAGACTTGTAGGCCACTACCATCGTCTTGAATGTGATGTGAGCTACTACAGGGAGCCAGTGGAGGTCGGAGAAGAGTGGGGTCACATGGGAGAATTTTAGAAGGACCACCAATTACCAATGGTACATTTTTTATATCTGAGAAATCAAGTAGACAAGGAAGATTTTACCGCAGGAACAAGGACTAACTCGCGTGATGAGTTTTGACAAGTGATAAAGCAGGTTCTGAATTTTAAAGAAAAAAATTCTCAATTTGGCTTATTGCAAATTTAACCAAAAGAAAAACATCAAGGCAACATGATTTTTCAAGAATGATGAATGCGTCACAGTATTTCACACATGAAAGCTTGATGCTGACATAGAGAAGGCTGTGAGGCAAACTAAAAAGAACTACTGGCTTCATGAAGCGATGGCGTGTAGGCAGAAAGATGGAGTTCCATTTCAGTTCCCTTGCCATCTCAGCCCGCCCACCATTTCTCTGTGCACACAGTAAAGCTTGGAAGAGAGGCATTGAGCAGAAAGGAGACACACATCTTCCTACAGATGTCGGTGTGCAGTGACGAGCCACAACACCTCCTTCACATTAAAGCCCCTCTAGAAAATAACAAATTACACAGTTGGTTTGTAATGCAGGGGTCATGTAGGAGGAGAATAACACAGGACCTTATTAAGAGATCACACTTTCCTTAGGAAACAGAGGAATACAGCGACATCATGCATGCAGGTAAACGGGCCCACAAGCCAACACTGCATAACCATGAGAGGTGCTTTCTTTCCCCCAGACGGGAGAAAATTACCCCCAGATGGGAGAGAATAAGTGTCAAGGAAGATATAAATGGGGGGCAATTTTCTGCTTCATCCATTTGTATGTCGGAGGCTCATTGCACATAGCATATAGCAGGGGTTCTCAACCTTTTTCAAGCTGGGCCCCCCCCAAAACTGGTTCATTGCAGTTGGGGGGCCCCCCCCTCCCCTCGCGATTGTTGACGGGGAGGGGGCTCGCGATTGTTGGGGGGGGTGCGATCGCGCGCACCCCTGCCGTCGGTCGTAGGTCCGGGGTGGATTATGATCGCGTGCACACCCACCCCCCTGAACCGCCACTGCTACTCGCGCCCCCCGGGAGAGTGTCCGCGCCCCACCGGTTGAGAACCACTGGCCTATAGCATAGGGAGCAGTGAATCATACCATGGCTTTGTTGCAGGCGTGCAACGTACATTTTAAACACCACCAATCATCTAGCAATTAGACACAAACTGAATTGAATTGATAAAAAGGACATTTGTCAATTAAATAAATCATTTCTAGAAAAAAGGTAGGCCAAACATGCAATTACTCAAACAAAGCTCTGGTTGGTTTGCTGTATTTAATTACACCACAGTTGTTTTTACTCGGCCTTCCTACTTAACTTGACAAGCAATTTTGGCTGACACACATTTCACTAACATAAAGCATGTTCTGAGCAGCGACAAAATCAGGTATGACACTTTGCAGAACATCTGCATGTGAGAATTGTTTAACAATGCACGAAGATGGCATTGTATTTCAACATTTTCCAATTAGCCAAAAAGAAAAACAGTCTGTAACGGTTAAAAAGTAATTTATCAGATAGATGGCAGTTAGACCAATAAAGTTGAATCCTTGTCGTGAAGCACTTGTTTTAAATAGCATAAATGTATAGCCACAATAGGAGACTTGAGAATGTTGACATGATTTTTAAATGAATTACAACATTAAAGCTACTGTCCACCTATTTTGTATGCATTTTTATTATAATTCAATTACAATCTCATTACACCAGTTACTAATCCTACAGTGCCGTGAGATGTCCTGAGCCGCTTTAATCATATAATTTGCTGAAAATGGAACATGTTTGTATTCCAATCATCATGCATCAGGTTCGACAAAAACTGTTCCTACCGATGAGCTACAGCACAGCAAAGCTCATGCACCAACCGTTTTGTTATTTTGTCTGCTTCATCCAGGTGCAGTGTATTGTCATTATGTTATAGATGATGTATTATCGTGGTGGTGTTTGAACGCCATGTGTTAACGTACGTATATTTGCCCAGTAGGTGAAAGAGTGTAACCTGCAGCTGATAGACAAAGCCCATGCTGACTAGCTGCTTGTGATTTGTCTGCTTTCATTAAAAAAATAAACCTTAGTCTGGAGAGAAGTTGAATTTTAAAAATACACCAATGCAAAACAAGAAAATCCATTCTATTTTTCGTTGTAAATTGCCAAAATATTTAGAAAGCTAAACCCGACTGTTACTAAACCACTATGTTCAGAGTTTACTCATGCATTTTTTAGCATCTCATTCAATGAATAAAGTATGGCTGCTTGTATTCATGCAGCCAGCATGGACATTTTTAGTGGCTGTCATAGTTGGCCACAGAGAGAAATGCCGCTGCCCGGCATCCTCCACTCTAAAACCTCTCTTCTGGTAAGGATTGCAAATATCTATCCAAATATCGAAATACTTTCCAACTTTATCTCGGTAGGATTATGGGGATGTGTGAGGTGTGACGTTTCAAGGCAAACAACATATTTACTTTTCCAAACAACCTTTAAATACAGCCATCAGCTACGTACTATTATTTACACATGCAGTTTTAGCGTTTCATTCAAGGAACAAAGTATTCCTGCTTGTACATGCATACAATTACAACAACACTCTGCCATGCCATAAAGACATTCAACAATACAGACGGATGTGTGTGGGTTGTTTTTAGCAGTTCGCTGACAGTCATCTTGGCAGCGGCGTCTACTGGTGCACATGCATGTAGGTAGAGCAAGGTGAGAAAGGCTTTGTAGGCAGGGCCGAGGGACGCAATGAGGAACCAATAGGAAACGCCTTTCTGAGTTACAAAAATGTAGAGCGTCTGAAAAACTGAAAAATTTGAAGATGTACAGACTGCTACTTTAACAAATGGCTTTGGAATTAATTTCCCCATCATGTATAAATAATTTAATTGCAGCAATGCACATATTGGCTGTACTGCAGAGAAGATCACCGGCTGCCAACTCTCCTCTATCAGAGACCTGTACACCTGCAGGACTATGAAGAGAGTTGGGAAGAACACTCTTACCCCTGCTGCCACCTCTTCAGGAATCGTTATATGTTTATCACCACCCGGAACACCCGTCAACTCTGCAGTTTCTTCCCAGATGCGGTCCAGCTAGTTAACAGCCACTCCTAGCTCCTTCCTCTGTTGTGCACTACAATTACTTTTTACCTGCTGCACCTTACAGACTCCTTTCCCGGTTGTCTTATGTCTTTGCACTTTGCATATCTTTGCACCTTATTTCATGTTGTTGCTGACTGTTTGGTTTTATAGATGCACGTGTTCTGATATTATGAGTACTGCAAGCATCATTTTCAGACTGTTGCCCATGCTGACGGAGCGCAAGTGGTGGAAAATCAGATACAAAATACTTGATTTGCCAATCAAGTATTAGAGAATCATATGCAACGTTGTATGTTTGTCTGTTAAGTAGGGGTGTGACAAAATATCGTGCTACAAAATATCGCAAAACAAAAACGTGACGACATGCATCGTGGGGCTTAAAAAATGCAACGTGTAACGAACATGACTCATGTACTTAACATTAATCTCTATAAACAGGTATCTGCATATGAATGCAGAATCTGTAGTCAAAGGGACAATATTTTGATATTGGACACGTTCTGGTTTCCATTTGTAGTCCGAGTAGAATTGACCAATCACGTTTGAGCGGCTGTGGTCGCATCCGGGTAAACAGTCCTGTAGAGGGAAAAAGAGGCCAATCGCATCGGCCGAAATGTAATGTGGGAACCCATCGGCTATCGTCTGATGGTGATTTAGCTTTTTATTAGCTACTAGTGAAAAGGTTGCTTGTGAAACAATCAACCTCTTCATCCCGAGACTGCCCATATACGGGCAGACATGCCCCCTCCTGAATTCAAAGCCTTTGTAAGGCATTTAAACATGAGAAAGTAGTCATGTCATACATCACTAGAAAGATAAGAATCTCATCGTTTTGTCCATTACTGTATACTGTCCATTATGTGCATGTGTATATGCACATGCACAGCAATAGCGAAATAGCAGAAATTTGAAGTTTATTTAATTACAACCCGGACCAAAACCAGGTGGATTAACCCATTCAACTAAGGCACCAATGGTCGTTTTAGTTTAGTTGCCTTTCATCACTTTGTTTTGCATATTAACCATAATAGCTGATTACCTGTTCAAGTTTGATCTTGTACTCAGCCTTAACACCTTTTGTTACATTCTACACCCTGGTGCATGCATACGTGGATCATTTCTTCTCCATTATGTATGGTGACTAGCGTAAGACCAGCAGAACAGCAAAGCCTATTATCTAATTTCTACCCTCAATGTTATCCTTTTTGCCTCAGCACACCTGGACTGAAATTATGCAGTTTTCATTCCACAAAACTGGATTATACAGCAATTGTCATGGCCACACTGTAGCTTCAGGTGCCGATGCTTAATCAAAGACGGAAGAGAGTGATTGTTATTCTAGTCAGGTGGGGGTGCGTGTGTTGCTTCTAGCTCTTTTCATGCCTAATGTGAAAGGCCCTTGGCAGACAGCATGCAGTTCCCTTCTTTCATGTTGCTTTTAACATGCAGTGTACATAAGGAGCATATTTGCTCAACTACTTTAGTGGCATTAAGTCAAAACAAGTGACAGACCGTGAAAACATTTCTCTGCTTTTTCAGATTGATTTGGGCTGTTAAAAACGACCATGAGACAAAAGACAAAAAGACACAGTACATGGAATAGCAGAAAAATAACATTTGGTTTGGGAAAAATATATATACCGTAATATAATATAATAAAAAAATATATTATATATATTAAGAATAAATAATCTGCTATTAAAGAATGTTAAAGAATTTACTGTAAGTGGTAGGTGTAAAAAAAAAAAACATGTTTTGGGTAGGGTGAGCACTGCAGCAGCCTCGTGAATACTTCCCCAGCTAAAACAGCCGAATGTAGCACCGTGACGTCACAGCACTACAGTACATAGCAAGACCTCTTTACCTTTTCATAGGAGGTCAGTGCTCTTTGTTTTTCGGAGCACATTTTAAATTAATGTAATTAAATTAAGCTCAAAGTAGACAGTGACATGGTTTCTCAAGCTACCCTGTCCTTCGATTACACATATACCATTGCACAGCTAACCACTATCGATAAAGATGGCTACCATCTATTTTTATTGTAATTCTGCCAATTCCGTTAGTCAGTTAGGAACATTGACATCAGCTGGTGCAGGTGACATGTCATCTCATCAGTCTGACTCTGAGCTACGTCCGAGCTACGCTGGTGGTGTATCTGTGGACAGTGCTCCATCATGCGGTACATTTTGAGATTTGTGTTCAATAGAAATCATAGCCATCTAGAAGCCTGAGAATGAGGGCTTACATGTTTTTGGCAACATTTTCAATGATGAATGCTAAATGTTGTAGAATATTTTGCAAGTACAAGTAAGTACAAAGTACTTTAAGTGTGTGTTGGTATGCATATTGTGGCTGCAGTCGCTCAGGATAATAATTGAACCAAGTATGATTGATCGCTGGCAATTGATCAGATTAATTATAGGCCATTCTGTGCATTACTAACTTAAGTCATGTCATGGAATTGTATAACGTTAAGGCTAAACAGCTGTATGAGTTGTTGGTGGGGGCTGCACGAAGAAAGCTTTTTTTCCCCACAACACGCAAACTTTTTGGCAGCCTCAAAGTCCTCTCCACCCTCAGGTTTTTGACTACTAGAATGTTTCAGCCGAATTAGGAGATATAGCTGGAATTTCCCAGCTTTCAGCTGTTTAATGCATGCAGTCCTTGACGATATCATCACTTTATGCACACAGTACATTCAGTTTCCATACACCATAGTACATGGCACAGATATATATAGTGTGACTTCCAATTACAACATTTCCATAGGAGCAATCGACTGCAATCACCATCCAACAATGAATTAAATTATGTAAACAGAATACCACTCACCTATGATGCTGGTGATGCATATCACTAGAGGACTAGGTTGAGGCTCGCTCTCTCAAGGTGCACTATATTTCCACCACTATGTGAATGTAGCAAGTATATTGGAACAATGGAACACCATCATGACCATTATGCTCAAATATGGCTTGCTATAAAGTCTAGTATATCACACATTTATACGGGATTGACAAGGACTGAAAATCTTAAGTTTTGCAAAGACATCTCAATTAGTGGAGACTTCTTATGTTGACAATGGTAACTTAATTTCACTTCCTTAGTAGTGCATTGGTAAATACTTGCTGCAAGGTTATATGTTCACGTTCAATGTTATTAAGGAAAATTTCAGGTTGTAAAAATGTTTTCCTTTGTTGACTTTGTCTGAAGATTGACACCTGCTGACAATACCCAGATAACTTTTCAGGTACAATTTGAACTCTAATTGAACCTGGAAATAAAGGGAAAATCGCGAAAGGAAATGAACAGATACTCCCTCTCTAGAATGCAATCCCACTGAACTGATAGTGTGCATCATCACAGCTTGTGTAACAGAGACTTTGAAGGAGAACAAAATAAATAAATAAATGCATCTCAAAGCAACTGAAGTACACAAACGATATTAGTCATCTGATCCATGTATAGTTTTTTCTTTTTCCCAATTAGCATGAACCCTTATGCAACAGACAGTATGTTCTCCCGTTGTGAGTGGGCACAGCGAGGGGAGAGAACACACAGGTGATAAAGTGTACCTTCATTTGTGAACTATTTCTTAAGAGGGTACATTTTTTCCAGATTATTCTGCTGAAATACAGATATATGGTATAGGTAGAAAGATGTTAGAGGGCAGCAGTGGTTCAGGAGGAAGAGCAAGTTGTCTGGCAACTGGAGGGTTGCTGCATCAATCCCCAGTTCTTATTGTGTGAGGATGAACGATCGGATACCGTGCTTAATCAGACAGAATGGAGTGCTCAGTCTTCACAGAGACTGGCCACTGTTTGATTTCATAGATATATTGACGCGATCACACTGAATACTTTTTAATAGCTGGGGGCAGATTTAGCATTTGTGATCAATGGGAACCAAGTCTTTTGCCCGCTGTTTTTGCGTTGCTTTTTTCAGCTGTGAGCATCTGATGTTTTTGACAGAGCTCCCTGGACTCCCCAAGTTGGGGGGGGGGGGGGGGAGCAAACCTCATTGTAGGTTTATGCGCAGATATTCTATATAGCCTATATATGGTTGCTTTGAAACAGTAAAATGGCTCCTATCCCCTACACTATATTATAGCTATTGTATAATATATTAGGTATATATAATAGTCTATATTTTCTGTCAAATGGGATTCAGATGCTGAGTTGACATGAACGGACATGCACATCGTCATTTGTTTGCTTCAATATTTGTTTGTCGAGGCGATCTGTAATATAGCGAAAGAGCCGAGCCTTGCCTATAGACAGCTGTGAGAAACCCTGATATTGTCAAGCTTGTAGTTCTTAAAGAAGCCTTAAAAACTGTTTAAGGCTTAGTTTTCCTAAAGGTCAATACTTCCCTAGAATTGGACTTTCATCCACTCTAAGCTGGCATTTTCCAACACCCGAAAAATAGGTCTGAAAATGCCGCTGGATTCGGGATCGCACATTTCAAAAAAAGTTACATAAAGGAGTGAAAGAAAGAGATGCCGGACACAAGCGTGTTACTTCTCCATCCACAGCGGCTGCCTTCACACATTGTGGAGCTGCCAGAGACAAGACAGTTGGGGTGTGAGGTCAGCGAGCCAACAAGAAGCCCAGGCTAGGCTAATAAGAAAAACACTCCTAGTGTTCCACTCCTTTTCCCATCCGAAAAACATTCACATTCACGAAAACACATTTGTCTGGACTTAATGATGTGTGGAGTTATAAGAAAGGCAGTTGCAGAACTATCTAGTTAATGAGGGTTAACAGAAAGGGGGTGAGTGAAAGAAGAGCCATCCCCCATGACAATTTGCCAGATGGTAGCCATGGTTACTCATCCTGGCTTTTACAAACAGCAGCAACAGGTGACAATAACCATGATTACATCAATTTGAGATTAACAACATGAGATATATTTATCAAGACGAAGATGTGACCCAACTAAAACCTTGGCAATGCTACAATACAGAGCTCTTTCCCAATCCAAAAACATACATATGGCTATTCAAGATAAGATGTAGATTGCTCTGGAATTTGGATATATAATTGTGGATATGCAATGTGGAAAAAGTATTGAATTTCAAACATTTGCTTTAATTCTTTAAAGCCCCTGACAACACATTCAATGTTTTTGTTTTGACTGTCATTTAGGGCAATTTATACATCTTTTAAGTATTAACGCCAGTAATAGGAATGACCTCATTCCAAATACTAACTGTTTTTAGTGCTTTCTGATACAAGGTTACATTTGGGTGCGATTAAAAAGGTTTGTGCTGACATCAGAAAACCCCTGAACCAATCAGGTTCATAGATATCCCGGGAGTTTCCCGAGGTCAGCAAAGCTCTGAGTGATGAACCAATCGAGGTAGTTGACCCGCTCCACAGATGCAACAAAAACTTTTGCTTCGGTGTTCGGCTTACATATTTTATTTGTACACATGCAGCACAGACGTTTGACAAATAGGTTCACTAACCACTATGTTCAGAGTTTACTCAGTAGTACGCAGTATTTCACAAAGATTTACAACTAAAGCGGTCTGGCATTTATACCGTGAAAACAAGGTTTACAATGTCTGCGGCAGCTACAGAAGACCATATAGACCCACAGGCTAATGTGGAAGTGTGTGCAAAACCAAACATAACAATTGCCTGTTATGTTAGCGACCTGGCACAATCTCTGTTATCAACTGTTGCAGACATGGATGTTTTATGAGAACGCAAACAGGATTGGAGATCCGCGAGTGTGTTTTAAAACACTATGCTATGTTGGACCAATGGACTGTGTACTGGAGACTTTCTTGAGGATACGGTGATATGGCAACTAACTGACAAATACAATTGTGTAATGATTCATAGCTTGTCGTTTTTTATTCATTATTTCTTGGTTATTATTGCATATATGTGTAGCAACCAGCACCCATAGCTATGGTACTGAGCACAGATATATATCTATAAAATAACCAGTTCTTACCAAACCTATCTATACTGTAAGTAAGAGAAGGATAGGTAATTTCAATGTGGACCAGCTCATCAGAAGTTCTAAGCAATTGGGGAGAAAAAGGGTATCGGGCAGCAATGGTGAAATAAGAGTCAGCAGCTATGTTGGAAAGGTAAGAATAAAATAATTATTTTCTGTTCTCTTTATCCGTTCTATTTATCTTTTCTCTCTTCCTTCAGTTGTATTTTTGTCTTAGAAACAATCAAACATTGAATCAATGCAACAAGAATGTAACACTCAATCTTATACCATGTAAGAAAAAACAAAAAAATACCTTTCCTTGTAACAAGTTTTTTTTTTTTGGTTAGGTTAGTTTAAACCAGGATTTCACTCATTTCACTATGTTATTAATCAGGTATCTACTAATGAATTACTATTTTAAAATGCAACACCTATTTAAGTTGCTAAACAGAATAATATTTTAATCCTATTACCTGGTATTTTAAATCCTATGTATTAACACCTCTATTCGAACAGGTGATTTGTTTAAATCTTTTTAACTCTTAACTCAATTCAAACTCATTTCAAATACCACTCAATTCAATTCAATTAATTCCATGACCAACCCTATAGACGATATATTTAACCACAATATGTCGCACTAGAGCACCAGCATCTCAAACCACAACAATTGGGAGTGTTCTTTACCTTCTTAACTCATCTCATGCACAGCGTGTGCGTTATCATGAATGTGCAGCCGGACCGGACACCAAAACAAAGAAAATAGAAGCTCAGATTACAACACACACAGAGGGAGGGCGCCTTCATTCTCTGGTCAGGACCCCATTACTCCACTATATCTCTACATCTCTACAGCCAATAGATGTTTGCTGCTATATTAATGTTCAGGATATCGTCTATAGCCCCTTTAAAGAATGCTTCTTTTACCCAGTAGTTACCATTGATAATACTCTCACCACATTAACTCTAATTGCTTTAATATAACAACCTATTAATACAGAAAGACCAACATCTATTCAATAGGGTGGTCAATTAACCCGTATAACTCAGTTAAGTAAACATATACATTCAATTTGTGGCTGTGTCAGTTCAACTCAGATATTGCTGTATCCGTGGAAAGTTCAAGTGTGATGCAAAGGTGTCCTTTTACTTGGCCGTTGGGCAAGTGAACGTTATTGTCCTACCACTTTTAGTAGATAATGGATAACTCCGACTCTCTTCCTTTCTTTTGACTCGGCTCAAGGGTTTAGCTTGCTACTCCATAAACAACTGGGCTGAAGAATTCAATAATCTTGCAGAATCACAAACAAAACCCAAAACAAAAAGACTGAAAGACCCGGCCAAGGGTCAATCAAAAGGCAGCAGACTTGTGACTACTACAGGTCTTTTGGAATCGATTAATCTGGTCGAGGAGATGTTTCTCTTTCTCTTTTTTTTTTTTTTTTTTTACATTTTTGGACAGGTTGTCAGGGGCTTTAACGAAAGCTAAATGATCTTGACTATGTTCCACCATTGATTGACCATTGTTTATTGACCATTTGATTATAGGCAGAACCTTCCTCTGATAAGGCCATCATCAAAATATACAAATCTGAGATGCATATATTGTGTTAAAAATAATTCTCTCCTTTCCATTTACTATGACCTACTATGCCCTTTATTGAAATGACGATAATATACATGGAAATTATTTTGGAACTAGGGGGCTAATTGCGTTTCCTATTTGATTAATGAGAAGCGGATATTAGTATATTCATAAGCAGAGGTAGGCCAATTCTGGATGAAGGGGATGTCAGGAGGAGGAGTGGTGGGGGTTTATACAATTTAGCCAAAGACTTTATTAAGTCGGAGTACATTTGGCTAAACGCCATGTTTCACGTTTAATTAAGCTTTATTGCCGATGGGAGTAATCAAGCATGTCATGCTTATAGTGTTCGGAAAGAACCAATGTGGTGTTTCCTGCTCGAACTAGAGTCTTCTACCAAGTCAGTTCTCATGGGAATGCAACAATTTCTGCTGTACATTGCTGCACAACTCTCAACCCCCAGCCATTACTGACATTTGAGGCCCTGCGAAATCATTTTGTGTGGCGCATTTCACATACACTCATAATGCTCATTCTCAATGACGCATACTAGCTTAAAAAAAGTATCACAAAGTTGTCTTGCATCGTAACCATGGGTACAACACCTCCTCCTTCCTATGAATCTCAGCCAAACATTTTGTTTTTATTTCATAGAGTTCGAATGTGAGCTGAAACAGAAATTCACTTACACTTTAACCATTTATTGTTTAGGCTCCAAGTATTATTGTGCCTTGAGCACAGAACATTCACCTTGATTTTGTCAACTCCTTTAGCCTGCACAATGCAAGTTTCCCATGAGCAACCTCTAGAGGCTTGAGTTGTAGCTATAGTTATAGCCAGGGTTGTCCCCAAAGAATGCAATAGTGGCGACATTGTTTTTTCCCCATTTAATTTCTAAAATGGTTCAATTGAACATTATTCAAATAAAACACGTTTTATTTTTTAGAGTACAATATCACAAGCAAGTGCTGTGTGGATGAAGTCAGTGGCTTTCGGATCCACTCTCAGTCCGAGTCCGACACAGTTATGGCAGAGCTTCAACGCAAAGTGGGTCGCACATGAGACGAGCCGCGGAGTGGCGTGTCGGGCAGCGTTGCATAGCAGAAAGGCCAACAAAGGTCGGAAGATTGGATTAAGAGCAGCTGTATGGTGGCGTCTGTGTGCTCTCATTGGAAACAGACCGACTTAAGTTCCAATTAAGACACACAGCTTTGAACGTATATGGGATACTTCAAATTATCATAAAAGAAAAAAGGAAAAAGTGGTTTGTACATTGTGAAAAGTTCCAATGAAATGGCACTGCAGTACTAGTGATATTCAAGAGCATGCAAAGAAAAAACACACGCACTATTCTGGAAGGAAAAAGGGGAGGCAATTGTGAACCAGAATAAAACTATAGAGAAAAACACCCTGGATGGACTGACTCGTGGATGGGTGCGTTTATTCTTGAGAAAGTATCTTGTTCAGATATGTTTTAATGGAGTAGATAGCTACAGTACAAAAGTTACATAGTGCAGGTTTAAGATGCACTCAGTGAATCTGCTATGGTGGTTTTATCATAGTCAGTTGTAGTTGGAATCTGAAGCCCACCCATTTGGACAAGTCAATTTCTGTTTCATTAAGAAATTCTATCGATATTTTTGTGCCTTGCTGAATTGTACGCTTTTCCACCTTTCCCTCCTAGTCGCGTCATAGCTCATTTACATAAAGTTGGAGGATTTTTAACTGTTTTTATCCTCC
>JAOPJI010000085.1:9340968-9351546 GCA_027122695.1 Merluccius productus
TGTGTGTGTGTGTGTGTGTGTGTGTGTGTGTGTGTGTGTGTGTGTGTGTGTGTGTGTGTGTGTGTGTGTGTGGCATACAATAAGCATTTGTATGAAGCTAGCTTAGCATCCCAAATTAAGGCCAGCATTTATAAAAAGGTCAGAAGAGAAAGAGGGGAGGAAAGAATAAAGAACTTACCCCATCTAGTAAGGTGTTGCCTAAGTGGATGCGGGGGTCCTTCCGGAAAGGGAACTCGAGGTTGGCAATGTGGAAGATCGTGTTGTCTCTGTCTATCATGTGTACATCATTCTTGCCGTTGATCAGCATCATGTATCTGTCATGGCAAAGAACATCATTAAATGGTTACAAAAGCAGACTGCTACTTATGTCATTGATGGATTACATGAAACCAGGAAGGTTTGGTGTGAAAGTACTTAAACCTACACTATGTAAGTTTTCTCATTAGCAACCTCTGGTGGCTTGAGAGATGACATTCAATATTCAGTCAAAAATGTTGACGCTTCTGAATGACGACAAAACTTGAATATGGAAACAAAGGCAACTGAATTCTGTGGGCATGTCTTCCAGCTAGTTAACACCGGAATGCTTTTTACATTACCTTATTGAACCCCAAAAATACTGTTGGCGTTTTATGAAAGCAAAAGTTGACCAGAATAAAACAATATTTTATGGAGTAAATAGCTGCAGTAGAAAATATACATAGTGCAGCTTTGAGAAAGAAAGAAAACTAAGAACATAAGATATGTTATCATAATTTGAAAATATTTTAAAGGTGCAGTGTGTAAGATTTAGTGGCATCTAGTGGTGAAATTGCGGTGAACTGAATACCCCCGCCCCTCCCTTTCCAATGACGTAGGAGAAGCTACGGTGGCCTGTACTGGCCTGTTAGGTGCGAGTTTGTACATCCCCTATGACACCACCAAGTAGCCAAGTGATGAGGTTTCAAATGCATTTAGTTATTTAGTCTGTAAAACTATAGGTCATCATAGCTTACAAGTAAGATAGCGATTATGATTGTTACGCATTCAGAATTAAAAACGCATCCTCTCTAGAGCTGTTTGTCCATTCTGGGCAAACAGCTCATGGCGGTGCAACATGGCGGGCTCTGTGGAAGAGGACCTGCTCCCTATGTAGATATAAATGGCTTATTCTAAGGTAACAAACACAACAATTATTATTTTCATGGGATTATACACCAATTAAAATTAAGCATGAATATTTTATTCCATTTATGTCCGCTAGATGCATACGCTAGATGCATACATAAAATTAATACAACAATAACTTTGTATTATAGTAATGATTACATGATCTTGTATTATAGCAATGAGTCATGATTCAATTACTAGACACACATTTCAATAGTTGATATCATTGCCCAATTTATCCATAGTAAAAAGTAGAGAAATCACATTAAAAGTTAAATATTTATATTGCCAGTTGCACTCAGAAATATAAACACAAAAACCACTTATGTATACAACTAATCCATACTAATAATATTATGACTAATAATAATAATGACAGTATTCAGGCACTTAAAAAATAATGTTACAATAAGGCAGCAGTATAATCAAAATGGCAGGAAGCCCACCATAATAGAATTAATAAATAGATAAAAATACATAGGCCTGGATAAAGTTATGCATCACAATAAATGAAAAGTTAATTGAAACACGAAATACAAAAGTGGCAAAAGCAGAAAGCTAAAAAGAGGAAATACAACATAAGTGGAGATAATACAAGTATAGTTTGCACAGATCTACTGCCAAACCCTTCATAGGATGCCTGCATTCTCCTGAAGCAAACAAATTAGCATGCTTTTAAGACCAATCAGGGCTCAGGTATGGCACTGCTTCAATGAGTATTTGAATCAGCCAACCTTTTAAAAAAGACCCACCAAATGTACTCGGCAAACAATCAATACACTCATTTTAAATACACTTAGTTTAAATGACAATCTATAAATGTTCTGCACCCAGTGCCATGTCTTTGCTATGCACTTACACAAAACAAAAAGAAACCACAGACATTGCAGATGGGACTATACATATAACAATCTATCAAATGTTGTTCTTCCCATTCTTTGGTGGTGTGCTCTCTATAGCTAGGAGAGCACAAGAACGAGAAGAAGAAACTGAGGGTTAAGTATGAGCATTTGAGACAATAGAAGTAGCGCTTTGAAATGTCACTCCTACGCCTTCTGCAAGCTTGGTCTCGTTAGCGACAGCTCCGATTGTCAAGAGGTTTACTCACCCCTTGTTTATTTACCGTCACCATGTCTGTCAACTGTAATGTACTGCAGCAGAGCCTATTCGGGATTGTGGTCTCTCTATTTGGGAGTCACAGCATGTTTTGCTGGAATTAAGGAAACTATTAAGATATACGACTTAAGTGATGGAAAGAGAGTGCCAATGAAAGGAAAGATTACCTTCAGAAAGATGCTTGTATTGGAACAAAGGTTAACCTCTCATCATTATGTAATTTAAATACCTTTGTCATTCTGAAATGCTTTGTGGGTCTAGTTGAACCAAGGATAGTCCCTTAGTTATTCTGTATGCCTAGAAGGGTCCAACAGATCCTTGACTGGGGTTTGTGGCTATATATCTCAGAATAGATCACATGCTACAGCACAAACTTCAGTTTTCCCCATCTCTTAAAATAGCTTCAAAACAAGGTGCAAATGAGCGCCGTTGCTACACGGGTTCCTGCCATTTAAAGATGCATCACTTACTTCTCATTTGTGGAACACGTATAGGCATTATTTCATTTGTTTAGAGAATAGAATTAAGAAAACCATTAATTTGACAACACATGCACGGCATTTAACGCAACAATACAGACAACACAACAGATTACAGACATCACAACACATTAGAGACAACACAACACAGTACAGATAACAACAAAATACAGACAACACACAACATATTACAGACAACAGATTACATACAACACAAAACACATTACAGACAACACCACAACACATTACAGACAACATCACAACACAATACAGATAACACATTACAGACAACACAACACCTTACACCAAACGTCACATCTGGACACGCTTGTTGTCACAGTTTGCGAATCATTGTTATTGCAGTTGGCTATCCATCAGTGGTGTTGGAAATTTAGCTAAAATGAAAGTGTTTTGGGTTTATTTTAAGACTGTGATCGCATGTTTCAGATATAATTGAATATATAATATTGAACAACAAACATGTCCAGACGTGTTCAGCACTTTTAAGTGGAAACACTTTGGAAACACTTTAATTATCATTTGGTGCAAAACAATATTTCTAAAACGTGTTACAATACTTAGTACAATAGTTAATGCATTGATTGCAAAATTATGTTAACAGCTGATATAAATTGTGGCAATATATTAATAGTCCATGTTCATAGTTATATAAAAATACTGCAAGGTTAGTGCAGCAAGTTGTTCAAAAAACATTTTTGAACCTATAGTAAAGTATGACGATTTTTTTGAAATAGTGGCACCCCTCGACTAGCTTTGTGATCCTGATCTTGCGTGTTCAAATTCTGTTTCCATCAGTCTGGCCTCAATCTCGTTGAAAGCCTTTTCCAAAAATGTCAAAATGATAGGACCAATCAGTACTAGGGGGAGAGTGTTTCAGTTCATGATGAAGTAAGGAGTGGAAGGCTTTTCTCAGAGGAGAATGGTTTTTGCTTTACTTCCAACCGGATTCGACAAGAGCCAAGAGAGCAAGAGCGTCACTCTGGCTGGAGTTTGAACAACCTAGGGCCGCACCCATATTTGGAAATCAATTACTGCCCAGCCAAGGCAAGACTGATTTTCATTGCGAAAACACAAACTTGAATATGATGGTCTCACAAGGCTGCGTTGACTGCACTGCAGATTAAAAGGCAATGCATTATTCGCTCAATTGAGTCATCTGGAAAGACTGTTTTTAATGAAAAATGTAAACTATGTTTAAACACTTTATTTGACATGACACAAGGACTAGGGCTGCCCCTGATTAAAGATTTTCTTAGTCGACTCGTAGTCGTCATTTCAAGCCGATGGTCAACTAATCAGTGCACTTTTAATGTAATTATTTCAATGTATTTTTTGGGGCATCAGAAAATGGTGTTATAAAAAAACCACTGTTAACCTTGTGCTACTTTAAAGATAATACAATACCGTAATAATCAGCCTTTAAAATATAATTTTAACAAGCACACACAAAGTGAGCCGCCTATTAACGGCATTGATAAAGCGGTTCTGAAGGTTGTCGGAACAACGAGGAAGGAGACATTGAACACTTTTTATAATTGTATTTATACACTGTATAACTGCACACATTTTTATTTAAAAGCAAGCAATTGCAAGTAGTAGTAGTAGTAGTAGTAGTAGTTTTTGCTTGAAATGACCATTCCTAATTACACCAACGTTTAGCTGAAGATGCAGCGATGAGTTCAATAAGGGCTTGTTGCAACCACGAATGTAATCGGTTGCGATGCTTGTGTTATTTTGATGTTTTACTTTTTGCGCGACTAATGAAAACTTAGACTAAGCCTCTGCCGATCGACTAAGGGTGGATCGACTATTAGGGGGCAGCCCTAACAAGGACAACTAAAATTAATAAAATAGATACATACTTCCAGTGCAGAATGTTTACTTAAAATAGTTACTCTATGTAATAATCAAATGAGTTAATAGATAGACAGAATTCCTCAATTGTCTAGAGAGAAGAGTGAGTGGAGGTGGCCATAGCAAATGCTTTCTGTTTAATTAGCAGGCTAGTTCTAATCTACCTGTGTTGGTGGAAACACAAGAATGTTTTTAACAGGAATGGTAAACAGATCCTTTATCTTCTCTACTGCAGGTTCACAAAGTATTTGTAATGACAAATGTTGAAAAGTACACCATATAAGTACAATATGCTTTCAGAGAGCTGTATTTCTTGTCACAGTCCATAAAAACAGAGGAGAATATGTTAATAGCCATAAATTAATTAATGTATCATTGATAATTACACATGTTTAGGAATGTGTTCAGCCTAATTGCAAGCCTCTGGTGTTGAACCCAATTATACCTTTATGGCAGTCTGGCAGTCTTTATCACAAAATACCGGCTGAGTGGAACAGGATGCCCTAATGGGTAACTTGCTAGCTGCTCCATTACTAAAGGTTAAGTATCCTAATCAACACAACCTAGAACTGAGAGACATTAGCCTGACACCTCACTATGGGTGGCCAATGCCATAATACAAATCAATATTTGATGGTGCTCATGCTTAAAAAGGTGGATGACTGATACTGTACTGTGAGATACTGAGACTGTAAACATCCGTCTCTGCACCCTGTGTACAATTTGGAAAGATGATGGCAAGAAATATGGGAACATATGTTAATAAATTCAACGTTGGTGTTATTAGTCATCCAGCAAAGTTTGATAAAGAAAACATTTATATATTATGATAAAAAGCTGTTTTAAAAATGGCTATATTTGCTCATCTGAGACATGACATCTACCGGGTCCAATGGCTGGGCAAGCGAGTGTCATAGTGGTTTTACTCATCACTCAGCATACTATATTGTCCCGAACAGTATTCAAATTGTTATTTATTACCATTTGACTATTAGTGTATCATTTTGGTCTACGTATGTGACAGCCAACACTTTTTAATGCGTTGTGCCAGGTGTACAAAAATTGAGGGAAATTAATTACATGTATATAAATCTGTTTTTCTGCTCGAAATGATATATTTTATTTATAATACAGCTCATCCTGCAGCAAAAGGTTTGTTTATATAAATAAATACTACCTTCAGTACAGAAACATTGTAATTTAACTGAATTTAAAGAATGAGGTGCATCCCGCTGAATGATATAATTCCTGCTATTATCTTTAATTTGTAGAACTTGCATTATAGAAAATCAATGACTTCACATTTAGTTCATGATCATTTTAGTATCATCTTCCAAAAGAGAAAGGTTGTGGTATACTATGAACACCTTTGTAAATATAGTGCAATTACCTTGCATCTCAAAGGTGTTCAATGATATAAGCATAGATGGAAAATGATTGACAGCTTGGCTTGGATTGAAAATGAGGTGAGCTCTGCTTTGTTGATATTGCAGGCTTATACATGGATAGTTTGTGAGCTTTGGGATGACTTACTGGGCAAAATAGGTTGCTAGGAGAGAAAACCAACACAGAGCCATTGATCCTCTGGAGGATTAACGTCACCCTGCTTACCTCATCCCATGACCAAGTATACGAAGAGTCAAAGACAATCAGTACCACCCCTAAGTTAACCAAAAACATGTACACAGGAAAAAGGCCAAGACGGTAAGGGTGGGGAGGAATATGCAAGAAAACATACGTTTCTTTGTCTGCCTTTTGTAAACTATAGTATCTAGTTGCAGGCTGGCACAAATAAATGACTGGCCCCCTGAAAAGTACAGTGGATGGGCCCTTCTAGCCTCAATGGGCCCCCCTAGCAGCGGTGCCCCTTTTTCCCCCTTTATGGGCAGGACTGTCTAGTTCCTAGTGTGTGGGATGACTACACACCACAGAGCGGCTTACATAGAAAGACAATCAAAATGGAGCCGACAGAAAATCACATTTTTGTGAGATGCTTCTAGGATGGCCCTCCCCACCCTGGGAATGGATCAATCTCACTTCACTTTAGAACACGGCTAATCTGAAAGAAATCTGTGATTTTTCTACGATTTTGTTTTGCAAGCAAAAATGACTTGGCACATGCAGAGTTCACCGTCATTAGCACAGATGGGAGCTTGCGTCTTTTGTCCCGTGAGACGTTTTACTCAAGGTGGATCTGTACTGTTTCCGGACAGCATTTTAAGTTTTTAGCAAAAATAAATGAATCAGCAAGTACAGAAAGTACACTTTCTATAGAAAGTAAAAATAAAAAAATAAAAAAATAAAAGAATGTATTTATAAAACCCAGCTTCAAATAATTGTATTAATCTGGAAGGGCCCATCTTGTTGGAGTCACGCACTGAGGATCAAGTAGGTTTGTCACATGCAAAAAATGGTCCCCCTGCGGTATATTTGGCTATGTACCCATGGCTAACACTGTTAATTACATTGGCTTACAAAACGCAGGAAGCCAGTCAGTGCTGTCCAACTTCCAGTAGAGCGGCTTTTGATCAGCAAAGGACAGTGCCATCTTCACATCTCCTTCTGAGCAGTCGAGGATAATGGTGCCCACCAAGGCACCCCCTTCACTTTTATAAAATTGCTTCTCTAAAGAGCTTGCCCCTTTGTTCATATGAGTGCATGTCCCTGTCCACCTGCTGATCTTCGCCTCTTTCCTCAGAAGGGTGCAGCGAGCCTGTGATTTACTATTATCCACAATTCCCCGTCTCCCTGAGCACCTTGGTCTTAATGAGGAGTGGAAGCAGAACAGTGTGGCTGCTTTGCCAGACTGCAACCCTGCAGCCTGACTGACAGCCCGTTGAGCTCCTCAGGGCCCTCAGATCAAATTCACTGGCATTGCACATCATTAGTGCCGGGCCACATTAAGGTATCTTCAGTGGATCAAGTCCATTCTTCACATTGGCAGGATTCTTCATTGCTTAATGTTTAAAGTCAAAGTTGTGGCATGCATGATTCACATGTTGCTACTATTAGGATAAACCACAAACACAAATAATTACAAATGATCTTAAAGATTGTTAATGATCCCATGAATGAGAGCATATTCCATTGCATAGGGTAATCGGCCTCGAGCACACCACAACAGCACATTTAAGTAAATACATTATATACCTCCCAAACAATTGCATTAAGTCCAAGTTCAAAATTATTAATTTAGCTCATTTTTAAAATCAGTGATCCCCACTCCACTCTTCTTTTCCCACCAGTGCCGGAAACTGTTCCCAACACAGGCTAGCTTAAGCAGAATTCAGGCTCCCTCAGTTATGATTATTTCTGCTGTTCAATTCAAAGCCTATGGAAATCCCTCCAGTGGGAGTTTGGCTGGCACACAAGAGATAGCAGAACCCTGCCTTTCAGCATGACACGGTAGTCAAGGGGTCTTGGTGCACAATACTTGCAAGGCAAGAAGGATTCAGATAACTATATAAATGCTGAGGAGTCAGGTGGAAAGATTTCAAGACGAAGGATTTGTGTGTTGTTGGGCTGTTAAGCAAGGCAGGGGATCCAAGTTAATATTTACCAGAGTTATCTGTTGGTTCTACGGCAGATAACCAGTAAATATCTGCTGAAATGGGACGAGTCTGGACAAATTAGTTGTTTAATCTTTCATGTAAAATAAGTCCTACAATTCGGAGGTATTAAATGAAATAGCAAAAAGCTTAGAGAGGAAAACATTCGTATCTTAACAACATAAGAAGAAAGGGATTTAGCAAAATAAAGAGTATGCAAAGAGAAAATCTTGCTGGACCACCTTGAAGAAAAGACGTGCTATTAAAATTCCATTTCAGGTCTGAAAGCATGCCTACATAGCAGAATATTTAATACAGGGGAATTAGGTGAGTGCTGTGAGGCAGCACTGAACTATTGTTCTTATTCTTCCCAAACTTTGGCACCTATCTCCTCCCACATTTATTCACCTAGAGGCTCAGCGATGTTCAGCTTGTTATTTTTAAAATATTGTATACTTAAAAATATAAAACTTTTAAACATGACATTTTTAATTAGACTTCAACCACTTTACACTTCACAACACAACGAAGTTTCTAACCTTTAAACTTAACAACTTCAACACTTAAAAAATCATCACATTTCGTAGTGTGATGATTTGTTAAATGTGATAGTAATCAAAATAGATTTTTGATATCCTTTATACTTGCGAGATTCAACTGTTTTGTTTATACAATTTTCGTATATATTTTCACTTTGTCTAATTGACTTTCATTTAGCCCTGCTAGAGCATCTCCCCCACTCTAGCCCAAGCTAGTTTTAATAAAAGCTAAAATGGTCAGACACCATAGAGTCTAAAAATTTTAATCTTTCATCTAGAAACACAATGTAAAGCTTAAACTGTTATTGGGAGTTTATGTTTGTGTTTACATGAGCAATTTTATTTAAAATGGGCTACAATGGAGACTCTCCCCTTCCTTGACAAAACAGTCTCGTCTATTACACAATTTTAAACTTGAGAATCAACTCACATACTTGAACAGACACATGTTGGACATCCACATGTTTGACTACTTCTACTGAACATGGCCATGGCCAAATAGAAGTCAGAGTTATAGTTTGAAAAGAGGCTATGGTTTGAGGCTAGTTTATTCATACAAGGCATTGTCATTTGTTTCCGCACACAATGAGGTAGGCTGTTTCTAAAAACAATCTTTTTCACGCCATATCATTCTGTGAGCTAAACTTGATAAAACTAGCAGTAAAAGAATAACATACTTCACTTTTTCGACGTTACAACCACAAATTATGTCTTACCTTTGTTATTAACATACCAATACATATACCAATACTATGTATCGTACTAATACTACTAACTAAGGGTACTCCGATCGTTTAGCCACCCATCGTTATTGGCCAATATTCGTTTAAGTTTGATCAGTGGTATCTATAAAGGCCGAATTGATGATGCAAAACAGACTAGACAATTTCTCTACGGTTCGCTAAAATGGCCTCACCGGTGTACATGAATTTAACGTCATGTCAATGCATGATACTTTCTCATCTCTTAATTTTAATACTTAAAGTGCAAGTAAGGGAGAATTAAAAATGCTATCTCCATGTGTACCTAATTTGTAATACCTTGTATTAAGCTGGTACCGTCATTGTGTAGGAGCGTTATAATGAGCAAAGTTGTATATGAAATGCACCACACACCGTGGCGTTATAATAGTCCAAGAAGCATAAACCTCTCAGACACAGACATCAAAATCAGCTGCTACACATGGTCACTTGGACTGCTGAGTAACACAAATCATTGCTGAAGACCCAAGGAAGTTCTGACAGGTACGTTTAGAAGGGGCACGGCACTAGTATTATACAATGGCAAGTATGTGTTGTTTATTTCAGATCAACTGCAATCACATGTTGTTCTGCCATTTTCTGAGGAATTGAAATGTTTAAGCCACAAATGTCAATCTTATCTTAGGGGAACTATACGCTAATAGTGAATTCCCCAATAGTCAATTTGCATGTTCTGTTCAGCCACATTCATTTAAAAAATAATGGTGGAACCGTAACCCCAATGTTATGCAAAAAAAACCAATGTAATAAATACGTGCACAACAATACACGCTCAATAACAATGTGCACATTTTATCATGGCACATCAAATTAGCCTCACTCCATAGCTTTCAACATCAATTGTTCAAGGGACTCTAAATTATTCTAATGGGTGGCACAAAAGGGCAAATCCCGAGTATGCTGTCAAGCGATAGCAAGCCCTGCTCATTCATCTGAAATCCATGGTTGTTATCTAAAGAACCCCATCTGAGCTTATCGGGGGGGGGGGGGGGGGGGGGGGTTATTCTTGGTGGGGGGGGGGCGGGGGGGGCGCGGCAGAAACCCCCAAAAGAGTGGGGAGTGTTTTTTTTTTTTTCCCAAACAAATAAGAGACCGGTTTATAAGAATGTGT
>JAOPJI010000085.1:9365790-9377480 GCA_027122695.1 Merluccius productus
CCGGACTCAGAGTTACGGGGGCACTGGCCCCCCGCTGCCCCCCATCCTAGAACCGCCACTGTGTATAGGACCTGATTCTCAGCCCTGCTTTACCTTGGACCCACGTGGGCTCTGTTTTCCTTTTGAGTTTGCGAGGGCCGGCTGACCGTTTCTTTTCCAGTCATGCTGACCTCTGACGAGAGGTGGGGCAGGGAGGCGGACCTTTGAGTGCATAGAGGTGTTGCTGGACCTGTGCCAGCAGACAATTATTATATTGCACACATGATTAGTCAATTCTGTTTTTAGGGCTCTGGCCTGCGCCCGGGCGCAATAGCTGGAGGTCGAAAACGTATTTTTCGACCTCCAAATGGATTTTTATCTCACAACAAATACTGATGAGACCTCTGCTTGAGCCAATGGCCCGGACCCAATGGCTTGAACCTACCTAGACTACCAGAGGAAGGCCAAAAAGCCATTTTTAGAATAGAAGAGCTATCGATGGCCTTTAACTGCATGAAAGAATGAAAGTCACCAGGAACTGACAGTCTAAACTATTGGGCCCGCTTAAAGAAACGATCGATGAAACCTTTATTTAACCGTCATTTACCATTTATAAAGGTAAATACTCACGCAGGAACCAGAAAACACAGAAAAAACACCAACTAAATACGACCCATACAGGCCTATTTCATTATTAAACTCGGATCAAAAAATGATCACAGTGTAAATTCAATGAGATTAGAGAGATTTCTGCCTTTCCTGATCACCACTGACCAGAATGGGTTCATTAAAGGTCGCCAGGCCTTTCATAACATCAGAAGGGTTCTCAATGTTATTCATGCTTCTAGCGATGCCCCGAACTTTAATGCCTTAAAAGCATTTGACTGTGTGGAATGGCCTTATCTCGAGTTTCTCAATAGCCTGGGCTTTGGTAAACAATTTTGTAGGTGGATAAAAATCCTTTATACTAATCCATCAGCTGAGGTACCAACTAACATAATATCCAAACCTTTTCTATGAATCGCAGCTGCAGGCAATGTTGCAATCTGTATTCCTTTATTATTATTTTAGCAGTTGAACCGTTCACTCTTGCGGTAAGGAGACATCACAGGGATCACTGTTGGTGTGGCGATAATAGAATAGCTTTACCTCTAACCTTGCCAAGTCAATTCCAACCGTAGTAGATCTAATCAAGGTCTTTGGCACATCGTCAGGTTGTAAATAATATTATAATATTAATTATTATGGTTTATAGAAAGCCAAGGTTGAGGCTGAGCCTGTCCTAAAGGCTCCTCACCTCTTGGTACTTCTGCTCAACTTCAGGTAACAACGCAATAGTTCATGCAGTCACCTGAGGATGGAACAAAATGAACACCATGGCATAAAGTACGGACATATTTAGGATGTATGCCACCGCTATCTCCCTATTCTCCAATATACCTAATCAATTAAGCATAGTAGTCGTAAACAGTAGATCTGTTGAACACAATAATCATTCAGCCACAAATAATAGAAATAAGCAGCAGTGTGGGGTGACCTCATCCGCAGCAGCTGAAAAAGCTGTTGGCATTAAAAGATAGCAAGTGCGCCAGGACCGGCCCAAACGTGATTGGATATTAATAGGCTGATCGATCATTGACTCTGCTTGTCGATCGCCATTAATGGATCAGGCGGCGGCAGGACTGAACCCACACCCACATGTTCTGTCTGATGGCATCAAGCGACGGGTTGTGGGCGAGGGTGTGTTTGGGAAAAGTGGATTATCCTGGTGATTAAGTGATCGCTGTATGGAGGCCTATTATTATTATTACTATTATTATTATTATTAATGATTTTTCTCCCCAGATGCCGGAGGACCATCTCCTTGGAAACGGGCTGCCAGAACATCCAGCTGGCCACCACCATTCTGAAGGTGGGCTTCGCTCCGGAGGTCATAGGGCCGCTCTTCCTGTTCCCTCTGGTCTACATCGTGTTCCAGCTGACCGAGGCGTCCGCGTTCATCCTGCTGTCCAGGTGCTACCAGAGGTACAAGACCAAGCAGAAAGGTAGGCGTGCGCACCTCGACATCCCACAACGCTCACAGGGGGGCGTGTATTTGCACAATGTACTTGCTGTCAGTGTCGCCAACGACCCTCTCCCCCCCCCCCCCCCAATGCCTTCAGCCAACGAGGTGTTCCAGCCAGCAGACACGTACGCTCCGGTTGAAGTGGTTTTGGGGCCCGTCACTTGAGGCGCCGTGGATCGAGACCCTAGAGAAGCAAGACCCTTTTGTCGACACACAGGCTCTTGTTGAACTGAATAAGGTGACGTCTGTCGTCGCCCGTGAGCACGTTCCCTTGGAGTTTGCAGGAGCTTTCTGTCTAAGCCGTAATCGCGTCTCGACAGGATGGTCAATGGGAAGCATCCTGTAGCCTTAGCTTTGCTGTGGACACAATCTCGAGATGTTGGTAAAACTAAAACAAACACAGGGGGGCAATTTTATGTAGGAACTTACTGGAACTTCAACGTTTTACACCCTAACAACGCCATCCGTTATTTCTATATGAGTGCGGGTGGAAAAGGTTGCCTCTGCATTTGCTTCAATGACATATTTGTCACAGTGGGTCTGCTGCCTGCTAATCACGTGAATGGAAGTCAAAATAAAATAAAATAAAATGAATGCTTTGTTCATAGCTTTGCATGTAAAGTGCTTTGGATTCAGATGTTTGCTCAGATGACTAAAATGTAAATGTATGACGCAATCTTTTGACATAATAAACTTAAAGATTTTTCAAAAGACTGAGCCAATGTAAATGTTTTTAGATTGAATATTTAATATTCAAATATAATACTTGAATGTTTCTACTCAACTTGCTGGGTATTTGGGTTATAATAAAATGCCGAGAGGCACAATGACCTTAAAAGTTGTTGCGGCTTAACTTCATAGTTAACGTTTTGTCGGTCTTGTTGTACGGTAAGCTTCTCGTGGTCACGTAGAAACATTAAAACGGCGATAAGTGCAGCTTTTATATTGAAATTATACCCCGTTTTTAAATAATGGGTACAGGTGGCGTCCATGTACACCCTAGAGGGATACATTTAATCTTGTAGAGATCATTTAAAGCGGGTACCGTAGATATTTACTATATTTACATAATGCTCACCGCCAGAAAAAAAGTTGAATAGTCAAAAAGAAAAGTCAAATACATTTAATCAGTTGCCTTAGCATAGCTATAAACCACTTTTTTTTTTGGACCAACGTTTGCCAAATACAACTAGAAACATGCACAGAATTAGACATGAAAGAGCTCGGACCGTATATGTAAAATAAAAAAATGTCACCCCGAGTACAAATCGTCATATACAAAACTCCAAAGCAAATACATGGTTTCTACTTTTAATGACACCATGATGACCATCACACACACATCGATAGATCCATGAAAAAATACCAACGAAAAACAAACTCAAGTCAAACTCAAGCCCACACAGTTTGTACAGAACCTAAATGGAAGAGGCAGAGACGCCGTTGGGATGTTGGCCAACATCTCAATTGAGGAAAAAATATACGGGAAAAAAAACAAAAAAAAACAGGAAGAAGAGTTGCATTATAAGTAACCGAGGCACCTTGCTCATTAACATCCGGCCTCCTTGAGTCCCTTCAAAGCGGAACCAGCAATAAAAATGTGCCTGTGTGTGAGAACGTCTATGTGGCTGTGTGTTGCACGGGGGTCATGGATCAGTATTCAGTGTTCCTCCACGCCCTTGTTCCCCCCCCCCCCCATCACGCCAGAACCGGCGCTTGCCGTTACAAGCTACAGTTGGCAGTAATCAGCAACTGTGGAAAAGAGCCGAGCTGACAGAAGAAGACCGTAATGACGATACGTGGGAAAGGGAGTGAATGAGTGTGTATGTGTATGTGTATGTGTGAGTGTGTTTGCGTGTGTGTGTGTGTGTGTATGTGAATGTGTGCGGGCCGGCCTTTTCAGCGACGGCCATCGGGGGACGGAGACCGAGAGTGGGATCGAGAGCGGGACCGGGACCTGGAGCGGGACCTGGAGCGCGAGGCTCGCTGTGCGGCCGGAGGGGAGGGCGGGGCGGCCGGCTCGCCGGCCTTGTTATTGGCGGCGGTGGCGGAGGAGGAGGAGGAGCGCTTGTCGGCCGGCTCCTTGGAAGAGGCGCGGGCGGCGGAGGGCGGGGAGGCGCCGCGGGGCGAGTTGGAGCGCGAGCGGTTGTAGGGCCGGGGGGTGCGGGAGCGGGAGCGAGAACGGGAGCCCTGCGGTGTGCGGGAGCGGGAGCGCCCACGGGAACGGGAGCGAGAGCGGGAGCGTGAGGAGCTGTTGGAGCGGGAGCGACTCCTGGACCTGGCAGGGGGGGGGGGGGGGGAGAGAGAGCGGGCGACATGCGTTACAGGGGGATGGGGGACTCTAAGACTAGAGCACTTAAAAAGCAATATACACGGCATGGATATGAAACAAGACCTTAAAGGAAAACACCGGTCTGGTGATGAAACCATCAGAACATCTCTCCTGGCATCACTCAAATATCACTATACTAAATATAACGGTTACGGATGTTTTAGTGACACCAGGACAGGATGCTTTCATCCCCAGACTGCTATTGTCCTGTAACAGAAGCTTAATTATTCTAGTTTCTACCTTTAAATGAACTAACTTGACAAAAGATGTGCCACTGGACTACGTGGTGACTAAGATTTGCCACCACTAGAGCACAGAGAGGATTATCTGGCACATCAGCGGCCGCCTGGGTAACGAGAACAAACTGGAACAAAGACAACAAACCTCTTTTTGGCCGCCTCTACCAACTTGATTTTCCTGCCATTGATTTCCTTTCCAGACAGTTTTTCAAGGGCGTTTTTCAGGTCGCTGTAAGAGGCAAACTCAACAACCCTGTCGAAAACAAAAAGGAGGGGGAGGGGGGAGCGGATGAGTCATTACAAAAGAAGATGTCATCGTTTCAGTATGGTGTATTGCAGACTTTCACTCAAAATTCACAAAAAAAACCCTAAAAATTCACTAAAATATTTTAACCTAATAACAAAAGTCGCCTTTCGTTCCTCTCCTTACCCTTCGTTGAGTTTGGGTCGGTGGGCGTCTGCGAACGTCACCTCCCCCGCTTGTCTCATGAAATCCTTCAAGTCCTAGCGAACAACGTGAACACCAGGGGAGGCAAGTGAGATGGGCGATCGAGAGACAAGGGCACACTCATTTTTTTTTTGTAACAAAACAAAAATAATTGAAGTGAAATAAATGAACATAACATAAAAGAGAGAGGCGGTTAGATAGCACTATATAGGCTACTGAGGCAGATTAGGAACGACGTAGGGTCCAAGAACGTCCAACAGCAGGTCCGATCAAAAACTTAAAGGAAGTCTCTTTTTTCGTGCGGAATGAGGAGGTTATTTTTATTTTTTTAATTTAGTCTACACCCAATTGCCTAATGGGAAAACAGTGCCAGGCGAGTTACGCTGCTGGGTGAGATTCGTGGACCCGCGGTCACTTTTTACAGCTATGAGGAGAGGTGAGCGGCACCAGGATGCCGAGGCGCCGCCCGGGGCAGCAGCGCGGCGCGGGGAGCCCCATTCTCCCCCCCGACTGGGAGGGTTCGACAGGGCTCTGCGCCCTGAACCGCCTCCGACTTGGCACCCCGCCTTTCATTTGTGCATTAAAAAGAACATTTCATTTGCATTTATTTAATTATTTAGTATTATTTTTTTTAAATATATATATATATATATTATTTTTTTAAATATAAAAAGATCTGTAATTTGTTTTGTTTTCAAAAAAAGAAATTAAAAAAAAAAGAGAGTGAACAGGGTGGAAGAGAGGAAACTACTACCTGAGAGCGAACCCCATTGTGTGGGGGGGAGGGGTAGGCCACAGGCTCTCCTAGCCCACCAATACCTCGGGACAAACAGGCGATTCTCACAGGGCACCACGGAGGGACTCACGCACGCTCGCTCGCTCTGCGCGATTCTCTCGCTCTCTTTCGCTCTCTCTCAGGCCTCGCTTTCTCCCTCTCTCCCTCTCTTTTCTCCCTCTCTCTGTGTGAAGTTTGCGATGGGTGCGGGATCACCAGTGGTGGGGTGGTTGGGGGTCAGGCGGAGGCCGAGATCGATCGACCAGCCTCTCGGATTCGAAACGAACCCATCACCATCGACCAGCTCGCTCTGTGTGCGCTTTTTTTGCTCTTTCCTCTCCTCTCTACGACATTCTGTTTGCTCTTTTCCCCCACACCACCTCTCGTTCGCTCTCTCTCTCGACCATGGACACGACCTCGCCCGGGCCGATGTTGCACACACCGGGGCGGCAGGGGGGGTTGCGACAGAGAGTGGCGCTGTGCGTGCTTGCGAGCGATCGCTCATATTGGCCAGCAGGCGTCCACCATGGGTGGAACACATTCGCTTGACAGCACTCGGCTCAACCCCAGAGGGAAGGACCAACAGACAGGGAGGTCACCATAAGCGATCTCTTCCATACGACACAACAGTGAGGCTGGCAAATAAAGGGGTGAAGAATTGGTTAAAAAACGTTGGAAAACAATTGAACAAATTCAGTGCTTTGTGTTTTGCTGCAACAGCCCTCTTCACTCAAGCTAATCAAACGGCATTAAAATGCAGGCTGGTTACAAATTACAGGGTTGTTACAAATTAGAAAATAAAATGATTGTTCACCGTTTTTTGATAAGTACTGTCCATAATAATTGTGTTGCCTTAATACATAGAAAATGCAGTAAATTAAATGGCTGAAATCTCATGTACAGTACGTCTGGATGAAGTAAGATGGTTTCTGGTTACATTGCTGCAGCCTGGCTACTGTGTGTGTGCGCGTGTGTGTGTGTGTTACTGGGTCATGATGTACGGGAGCGTGGTGCGGAGGCTCACCTGCCAGCTGACCCGTGACGACAGGTTCTCCACGATCAGGCGGTTCTCGGTCCGCATCGGAGGCGGATTCCGACTGAAAGGCAAGCGCGCACGTGAAAATATGAGGAAACAATAACGGCGTTGTCGACTTACGGACAGGACGTCCATTTGTCCGTTCTGAATTCACACAAGCACAACCCGGCAAAAATAATGTGGTTGGCTCGTGACAAACGCACTCTTTTAAACCCAACACATTGTTTCAACAATGGCAACTATCAGTATGCAGTGTAAAATGTTTAGTGGCCCTTTAGATGGCTCACAAATGGGACCAGTCACTTTAAAAAGGTCCCTTATTTAACCACCAGTGACATCACAAGTGGGAGTGTCCACCCAGATGTACGATAAATAGAGCAGCCTACCAGTTGGTACAGTCCACTGGGTAGGCTAGAATGCTGATATATCCATCATACATCGACAGTAAGTGGACAGTCCTTATTATGATTAGTGGGTGTGCATTTGGAGCATTCTTTAATAAGTTCATGTTTTGTTTTTTTAAGGTTGTTTCCCTGTTCGATAACTAAAAGGGCCGTCAAGGGCAAACTAGTGCCAATGTGGACACACCACAAAAACTAGGGCCACAGACGCTCACGACTGCCCGACACGACTGCCCTAACACAACCGACCATCGGCCTAGTGTCAGGGCCTTAAAAGTCATTCAGATCATTGGCCAGGTGTGGGTCGTTGGAGGAGTGGGGCTCTAGGTTTGTGATCTGTGATCTGTCTAGTCCTTTTTAGACAGATGCAGAGTCATTGGCTGGAAACTGGTGTTGTAGAGTATAGTCATTTAGCTTTTCTCACCACCTTGCTAAACCTATACTTAGCTTCTTTAAACCTGTCTCATTCCCCACTCCTAAACACCTCTTCCTTTTGCAGCCGCAACTGTCAGGGTTTGTCATCGTTGTGACTCACCCTGGTGCGTGATGGTATACAGCTCTCCTCACAGGAGCTAATGAATGACCCCACATCCTCTGTATACAGATTTCAGACTGTTGTTAGCAGACCTGAAAACATCCCAGTAAGTACAGTCCAAGCACACCTGAAGGTCCTCCCCAGCCCCCCCCCCCCCCATGTTCCCCAACAATGAACACTAATACACAACACCAGTCAACACAAAGCCAGTCCTCAGTGACTTCTTGTCTCGTCTTTTTCCTTCTTCCCATATACTATATTGTATTTGGGCTGGGTACCATAATTGGGTTGAAGTTTCCAAAGCAGTAAATAAAACCATTGAAGACGTTGAAGCGATTAGATTTGAAGCGATTAGATATGCCTGCTTGTCCCTGTTGTGCAGAGAGAGCGAGAGGGAGCGGGTGAGGGAGAGCAGTCGCGGTTCTGACCATCTGTGCTCCTTGCTCAAAACGGCCCTTTTATACTCAACCAACCATACATGTTTCTGCAAATTTGTGATGTGAATTCAATGTGATTTTATTAGTGAGAAATTATACAGCCTGACGGATTCTAACCACGATTTTGACAACATTTCCATGAATGTGACTTGTGCATAATCACCTGGTGTGAAAAGGCCATGATGTTGAAGAGAGACTCTCTGAAAGTAGAGCGGGCGAGAAGCGCCTGGATTAATAGGTGCTTCACGGAGCCCAGGACACTCCTCATGTCCTCCGACGTGTCCAGCAGGAAGACAACATTCTGCTTCCTGTTGCCCTGGAACACGGGAACCATCTCCAGACTCACTTCAGGGGCCATTGTCTGCAGGCACGTCACAGTATCTAAAGCACTTCAAAAAGGTTGAGAATCAGTGGCCGGTTCTCCCAGACATTTCAGATGCTACATTCTTATTATGGACCAGACCTGGTTGACATCAGGAACTGGGACATTTCTAACCATAAAATGGGTTTCAAAGGGTTTATTTAAGGAACAAACTTGAATGCCTTAAGAATATGTTTGATACTTCTGCATATTAATATTCACTTGAAAACAAATGAACACACACAATTAAATAACATTGTGTTTAAGTTACCCCTTATAGTAACTTTCTTTCCCATTAACAACAAATAACACCATGTTTTAGGCCAAGTTACATTGCAATTATGTCTCACATGGACACGTTAAGGAAACCATGATGATGCCAACTAAACTGGCCACATGACAGCTCTTACCTCAATTGTATGCAAAGTACACCGTTTTTTATTTGACTACCTACTTTTCTGAATAAATCCCCCAAGACAGGCTTGCTCCGCAGCTCTTGGCTATGTGACTGTTGTGTCGCTGTGTTGCCATAGTGAAAAAGACTGTCGCTCTTGTGGCCATTGGGGGGACTGGTTTATCTGCTAATCAAGACTGTAGCTATGCATTCAAAATCTACCTTTGCCTGGTCATGTGTTTTAATATACGTTATATCTTAATTCACTGGCCAGCATGTGGTTGATATTGCCATAATTGCGGCGTAAGGACTGACAATGTTAAATCTAACAGAAGTATACATTACAGATGTAGCCTTTAGGATACTGTGCTCCTTTCAGCGTCGTATGTGTGAATTTAATCTGACAGTTATTAAGTATTTAGCCCTAGTTGACACCCAACCTTTCAGCTGGGAGTCAAACACCCTCACCACTAGACTATCTCGCCCCACTGTATCGCTCTGTCGCCCTTCCCTTTAATCCTAATAGGAGACAGTCCGAGCATCATGTCATGTTACAACTAGTATGGGAAATGTTAAGATGAAATGTAACGAAAGGACAAAGGACAAAACAAAAACGTTTTTCGAAAATGAATTGTGGTATTTTACTTTTATTATGCAGACCATAATTGTATTTTTATTTTTACAAAATGTGTGATTGATGGTGACAAACTTCGTGTAGAATTGTTGATGCTGACACGCCTTTTTATTACTATTCAGATTCATGACAAACACGTTTAAAATAATGTTATAGCCTCAAACATATTTGTGCAATTATTTATCTAACTTTTTTATCTAGCTTTGGCTTTTGTCCCATCTTCCACTTAATTTCACGTTTTGTTTAAAGTAATTATCTACCGCGCTTAGTAATTAAAAAGTTGTAACATTATATCGCAGTCGGCCTTCAACAGCTCCGTCTCTTCACTGCATTGCCCATATGCCTCTATGTTTTCCCACACGACCTTGTTTTCAAGATGGATACCGATCATTTCCAAAACCGTCTTGTTTACGTAAATGAAGAATGAATATACACAATGCTGTGGCACGCAATCACGTAATAAATATCGGCATCTGATGCCTGAAACGCCATTACACGACGCTGAATATTGATTTCGATATTCCGGAGAGAAGTACAGCAAATTCGCAGCCAAAACCCAGAAACAATACAAACACCAACACGGAATGGCGTCCGCCAGGGGCCCTCAAACCTGTGTGATAACGAATACATGGAAGCATAGTAAATAATTGACAGGTGCCGTGGCCAATAGACATGCGAGGAATGTAACGGTTCTACCAAAGTAGCCAATCAGACGGTTGGTTTCAGAGTGGGTTGAGTAATGTTCTGTTGTAATACATGTTCCTGGGTGCTGCTGTCGCCGAACGTTTCCTGCACTGGTGCATGGTGGTCGAACAGGAGGAATTGTTGGAAAATTTCGGAGGTTAGTATATAAATTGGTTTTTACCCAGTGTGCATTATTCCTACAGCCATCCCTGGGAGAGGGTGGTTGACTTCTGTAGGGATTCAATGGTGAAATGGAGAACGACACATCTATTTAAATAAAATCCTATTTGGAAAGTCATGATGCTGATGTTAACATTAATTAGCTAATGGATTCCCGGTTCTTGTTGCCTTACGTTCGCCTTCGTTGTGAGATATGAGAGGCTTACGCGAAGTAGCACATGTTTTAGCATACATGGGAGGTCATGTTTGAAATCCCAACAAAAAGGGTTGATACGGACAGGATTCATATAAATACCGAAATGTTATACACAAACTGCTGAAAACTCGTCGCATGATGACTAACAGTGCTATCTGTTAGCATTGTTGCTAACCGCCTTTTACGTACGACGTAATCGTCCTGCTAAACGCATGGGCCACAGCTGTCACCGTCCTGTCTGGTCCGCTACAACTTTTTAGATAGTCTTGGGTGACGCATGCACACAGTCCTACGTTACATACCGTATATTTGGTTACATTTCATAGTATGGCGATAGTCTGCGATGACTAAAAACAAGTGAACAAGCGGGCAAATAGTTTAAGTTGGGGGTCAGTTCTTCAGCCCCTCACCTGTGGCTCCCAGGGTATATATTTATATATTTATTGCACGGCTTTGTTGGGTACCCGTTTCTGGTCGGTCAGTTACACCATTCACCGGTCTGTTATTTCTGAACAGCAGACCGCTGCTATGAATGTCAGACCGTTGCTATGGATGCTCTTTCCAACCGTAGAATATAACAGACCATTTTATTTTAGCGGACGCAATACAATCATTTTTAAATCAATAACATATTTCTTTTTTGTTATATTTTGTGTCTAATTATTTGACACAAGTGAGTCAGTGAGTAGGCGTGTATTTCGCGTCGGGGTTCCCCCTAACTGCGTGTCTTAAGATTTCTGCCTGATAATTAAGGGATCTTTCTTGCCCTTTGGGGGGTTAGGGTTAGGGTTAGGGGGTGTCGTAAGTGTGTGGCCTGTGAAGCCCTTTAAGACCTTAAGGGCTATACAAATAAAAATGACTTGACTATTATCTAATCTTAAAAGCAACATTTTTATATAAATGTTTTATTGCTATATATATATATATATATATATATATATATATATCTCTCTCTCTCTCTCTCTCTCTCTCTCTCTCTCTCTCTCTCTCTCTC
>JAOPJI010000085.1:9431769-9443886 GCA_027122695.1 Merluccius productus
CCCCCCCCCCCCCCCCCCCCCCCCCCCCCCCCCCCCCCCCCCCCCCCCCCCCCCCCCTACAAGCAACACCTCCGTAACATGTAATCACCATGGCAATAAAATAAAAACCCTACCCCTGTCCCATCCCTCTTTGCGTAGGGATCCACCCAGAGGTTAGCAGGTCACAGCAGTTGGTTGTATGTCAACATGACGGCGAGCATGTGTAGAAGAGTTTTTTTAATTATTATTAATTATTTTATTATTTTATTTGATATACACTTCGAGTGTAGACACTTTAGTAGACACTAAAACATAGAGAGACGACAAGGCATCCTTTCATCCCTGCCTCATTCCCATTCCCAAGTCTGGTCTGATAAATAATTGTCCATCATCAGCTCTTATCACTCACCGTTATGTTATTGCGCAATATCATCCAGGACTTGCTTAATGGCAATGTCAATCTATCCATCACATTACATAGAGATATATACCGACATGTCCACCGAGTCTTTGGAGCTCTCTTGGTACGTCTCTCTTTGTACTTGGTGTAGCCTGGTCTTGTGGAGGCTGGGCCCTTGTTTCTGTGTACTTGCTAGTGGGAAATGATTAACTGTATGTAGCAGATTCTTTCTGTGATTTTAGAACGGTCTTTCCATTTCTGCATTTCACTCATTCCGCTTTTTTATTTTTGCTGTAATTTTGTGTGTTTGCAACCTAGCAGGCACCTGGCATTTGTTTTGCAGCATTTACTGTATATTGCTTCAAATATATTACAATATTTCTTGATTATTCGAATATCTAACTAATATTGCAGATTATTTGCACAGGTCTACCTTTAAAAAGGGGCTGCATTTCAGTGGAGTGAGAGAGAGGTGTGCGTTAATCATTTTAAAACCGTAAATGAACAAATACATCAAGCTAGTGTTAACTGAGGTAATATATCTTTCCATGGCATCCATCACATCCCCAACTCCACAAAAACGAAAATATCTCACTTAACTCGCTCGTTTTTCATTGACTTTCCATTCATTCTCAGGTATGACTGACCTTTAAACCAGACACAATGTTTCGTTTTAATTTTTTATGTTGTTATGCCACTCACATTCCTCCGTGGTCCGGTAAAGGGAAGCCTATTTTGGAATTGGACAGGCGATGATGGGTGGGTGGGTGTGTGTGTGTGTGTGTGTGTGTCTGTTTGTGTGTGTGTCTGTGTGTGTGCGTGTCTCTGTGTGTCTGTGTTTTCATTCCGTGGCACGTGCGGCTTTGAAACGAGCTGAGAGGAAACGCCTGGCTACAGCTGCTGGCTCTGTCCATGCTGGGCACACTGGATGTTTTTCAAAGCAGCCCTCCTCGCTCCTGCACCTCCATATGGGCCTCTGGCGGGGGGGGGGTCAACACATTTCAGCTTGAATCGCCAAAAAAAAAAGTCATAAAAGTGGCCTGCGGTCACATTACGAGCGAGCTGTGGACGGGGATTCCTAACCGCCCCCCTTGGTGGTGAAACGAAAAGGATTAGGAAAAATAGGTCCTCTGTTGCTCCGTGGCTCCGCATGCACAGAGCTATAGGAGTGAAATGAGGTCTTGCTTTCAGGTGAGCAGCACGCAGCAGGTGAGGTGTGACCTTGGAGCGCGACCTCCGCAGTCAGGTGGCTTGAGGTCCAATCAGCTTTCATTCTGAGGCCCTTTTTTTTTCATCTATTTTGTTCTTGAAGGACAACCAGTCAGCCGTTTTTATTATTAGGCAGCTGGCAGAGGAAGCCCAGGGCCCGCCAGTCATCAGCTGGTGATTTGGGGAGCTGCTACCCTATGGAATTGTGGGCCGATGTAATGAAATGAAAGCACGCCTTGCTCCTTGCCAGTCCCATGCGCTACCTTTGACATCAGTTGTCAAAGAAGAATATGTAGAGCTCCTTTATTTTGGCGAATATGCATCGATTGAGTGACTTTCTGCATGAGGGGTGTGTGTGTGTGTGTGTGTGTGTGTGTGTGATAGAAATTAGATCTCTGTATTAGGAATGGTTTGGTATTGTCAAACCAGCTAAACAAGAATAGCTAAACGTTGGCTTATTAATGCTAGCACGAAAGGGAGTAAACGTAATGTAATGATACCGTTGCTTTTAGTAAACCAGATATCGGAGCATCTGACCATCTGATAGATATCACAATACTCTAGAACAGCGCAAGGTGGTGTCAACACCCTTCCCCAGTCAGGGGCATGTTTGTGAGGCTGGATGCATGGTCAGTGCGCAAGTCATCCTCTTGAATTACCTTCCTGTACCGAAGGAGCTGTGACGTAGTAGTCTGTAGCATAAGGACTTCTCGAAGCAGCCCACAGGAGCCAAAGTTCTTCAAAGTATGACAAAGTTCGTTATCGTTCAAATCGCCATAGAAGTCACGGTTGGCGACCTCGGAGTAGACCCTGAGCTTGTGCTAGCTGAGGTGCGATTCAGGACCCGCGGGAGTTTCATCGCCAGAGATTCGAGGGGGCTGCCGGTAGTAGTCAGATCTTCTCCTCTTAATCTCCATCCCCTCCATCGCCTCTCTTGATGGGTTCCCTTCCTCTCTGTTTGGTAGGATCTCCTGGAGGTTTTCGTTTTTTTTACGACACATGCTATTAAAGATCACCCTCTTTTTCAGGGTCTCGTCAAGCCTTGGTGCCCGGGCAACATCTGTTAGAGCCGGGGCTTTTGGGTGGTTCCCTTGGTGAACTTGGGCGTCTTATTTTGGAAAGAGCCGCCCGGCTGGCACGGGCTGGCATAAGAGAATGCGAGGGAGTGGGAAAGCAGAGTCAAATAGGGTTTCACAGAGCTTAATGCAGTCGCTGTGGTTTTAGGCTGTAGCGTATTTATAATGCAAGTTGGCGTTGGCCACAGATGAAGATTGAAGCGTTTTAAACATCGAGGCGATCCCTCGCCTCACACATACGAGCCGACCGCCGGGGACCACGTGTTGTTTTATAGGAGGGGTGGATTGAGAACCGGTTTAGTTTATGTTCTAGACTTTGATGTATGGGAGGTGTTGCTACACTTTTTGTACACCTAAAATTGAACCAGACAAAAAGCCTGTATTAGGTATATACGATGTGAATGTTGCAGATCGTGGTAATCATGTGATATTGACTAACACCTATCAACAATGCAGCATTCACACAGTTACAGATGTTTACTCTCCAAGTTTCAATATAATGACCTCAGCACGACAGTGTAGAAAGCAATCCCATGGCATAAACAGATAGGAACCACATCCCTTGTCATGATTGAATTATACACCAAATTCGTAGACGTGCGTCGTCGTGACCGAAATCCCTCAGACTCCTTTGCTGGTTGTGTGGAAACCACCGGTGTTGATGGTTAATGTCCTGATCCGTATGTGTGGCTATGAAGTCACTCAATGGTTCTGATGAATATAGGTTGTGTGGGGAGACCGTGGCCCTGGAAGGTCCTTTAAACAGCAGTGACTGAATGGAGTGCACCACAACGATGACCTCACAAGACGGCTTAGTCCTTAGAGCCCTCCATAGCCATTATGAAGGGACAGGAAGAAAACACAGTGCAATTATTTACTGGTTACTACATGCTACATTTAGCTGATGCTGTTATCCGAGGCAACTCATAGGGACATTAAAACATTGAGGAGGAGGAAGAAGGGCATCTTGCTCAAGGATGCCTACAGGTTGACTGTGGATATGAGGATTAAACCTATTCAATATCCTTTCCACAATTTTATTCAAATAACGTATAATATAATTGACTGCTTGCTGTTTTGTTGTATTTTCTTGAAATTTAGACAAACTTTAAGGAACAAGCCAGACATGGATCCAGAAATGGAAAAAACTGCACTGTATGATGGCACCAATGCTATAGTTAAATCCTGAATTTGGATTCAATACGAGTTATGTGCAATTATGAAGTCGACATTCTCACATCTTCCTGCTGTTTACATAACAATATTGTAAGTTATTTCTACTGGAGCATGATTTGCTATTCAAGACTGAAAGTCATTTGAATTGAAGACATCCTTGAGCAGATAATAATACAGTAAAAAGAAAATTACATGAGCAAATATTGAAACAGTGCCGTCTTTCCGGCTCCATATAACAACCTTCATTGTTTTTAGCACACAAGTGTACTGTACAGGCGATGCTATCAGTCTGCTTCAGTACCTCAAATTGTGGTTGTTCGACTCAAGTGTAAATGGAGTCAGTGCTAAAGCGCCGGTCAAACTGTCCAAATTAAAATGAAAATTGACCTATTTTCTCCCATCATGCTCTGCAGCATCTGCACGCTGTATTCATTTTAAGCGGCCTCACTTAAGTGAGTGCTTGTTGCTTGTTTATGTAACATATTTAGTTTTTACAATGACATTTTTTATTTGCACAACAAATCTTGCTGCACCAATAACAATGCTGTGCTAAAATACAAAATGTTAAAATAACGTCAACGCTTACTCAAAGTGTAAACATCAGAAACCTATGACTCCCCTCATAGGTAACATAATGTCATAAATGCAATATACCCAACGTATATTGCATTTATGACATTATGTTACCTTACGTTACATTACGTTAAACAAAATCTCACACACAATTTCATCAGCATTTTTTGCTCCATTATCTAGAACCTCTCAGCCCACCCAAAATATATATATTTAAATCTCATTGTGTTGGGATTTCACGCTCAAAAAGGGGTTCACTTACACTTTCAGGACCGTAAGAAGGCCTGCAGCCGAGGGAGCTCTAGCGCTTGCGTGCGGGCAAAGTGACATTGATTCCTTAATAATGTGTGTCCTCCCCACACAAAAACCCCCTCAATTTCCTGCACAGTTCCTACAGCGTCCACATCCCAATACCCGCAAATGTTGGCCTGTAATCCAAATGCTTGTAATCTCTCCAGCTGTGGCTTGGTTGACAGACAGATGAACAGAAAGAAAGGGGCAGAATCTGGTTCAGTTGTACATTCCTCCCGAACCACATTGAAAATGCATAGTAACACATATAGACAGCGGGCCCTGTAATTGGTCCCCTTTTTAGCTCAACTATCAACAAAGAAAATGTCCTTCATGGAATGAAAATATAGTGAAAATATAGTGAAAATAGCACGAGGTTTTGGAACCAAACTCATTTAACTCAAAAACCTCATCAGCTACACTCAAATTAAACCCTACACACCATTTAATTGGCTTCCCTGTGTGATTTTGTTTTCGTTCACATACTTTCCTGAAGTAGGCAACAAAAGGGGGACTGAGATTAGCTTAGCATCCAACATCATAGATAAACACATCTACTTCGGGTCTAATGTACTTCAGATCTCTGATCGCTGTCAGTGTGTAACCTCATTTAAAATGTCTAGATAATCATCGTAATCTAATAACAAAGGGGCGCAATTGTTTCTACATTTAGAGAAATCAAAACATGAGCCAAAGCCAAGGTGTGAGCAAACATTACCTCAGCAGTTGACGCCATATTACCTCAGATGATGTATTTAACATCATGAGATGTCGCTCACACACGCATGAATCAATTCAAATCATTATATTCCACTGTTTCTGATTCCTATTGCTCGACTCTCTGTCCAACTGTGGTTTACTTTAGAAACGTACAAATACATGAGTAATTGGACAGATATTAAATATTTCAGCCATATCCGTGCCTTGCAAGAGGTTTCTCTGGTTAGGTATGACCTTGTGCATTTTGACATTAAAAGATGGTTTGTGTGTGTGTGTGTGTTTACGTCAGTCCAGATCCATTGGTTATCAATATTAAGATCCAAGAAAGGACACAAAAGAGACCCGGATGAATGTGGATACTGTCAGGTTTTATTTTTTTTAATCGTAATCAAACCAGGTTGAACTGATAGCCTGCCAGTTTCAACTCCTTATGATTCCACACGACACTTGTCATGCTTCGTCTTCTCCACACCTAATCAAAACCTAGGGATGTGATGTTTACAGGAATTTCACCTTTGGGGAGAGACCGCCAGGGAGTGGATCTGGTCAAAACGTGGTAGTTGTGTCTTCATCGCAACATAAAAAATGAGCTGTCGTGACCACACAAATACACCTCAGTGCACTAGCTGTCCTCCTGCCAGAAATAATTTTCTTTTCTTAATGAACTTATGGTCCCTCAAAAGTTGGGAAAATAGGAGCCCATTCATAAGCAAATAAGCCATGAAAGCAATGCAGCGTGGGTAGGAGCACTCTGGCATGGTATGAGGTGGAGTTGCCAGCCATTGATGTCCGGGATCCGGTGTTCATGACGTGGCATACCTTTCATGAAGAGCAGCCTTCTCCCAGTCTCACCAGCTTCCTGCATACACTCCACAAGACTGGCAGCCAGTAAGTGGGCTCCCCTGTGTGTGTGTGTGTGTGTGTGTGTGTGTGTGTGTGTTTCCTCGTCTCAGTTTTGGGCCCCGAGGTGAGTCTCACTCTCTCTCTCTCTCTCTCTCTCTCTCTCTCTCTCTCAGTCAAACTCAGGAACGAATGGGGGCACAAGCATCTGGAGCGTCTAATCGGGCTCATATGGCCGGCTAGCGGTGATCATAAAACTGACTTCTCAGGTGGTCTGCTTAGTACGAGTCAAGCCGTATCTCCTCGGTTATCTGCTCTCTGACTCAACGACATAAAACTATTACTACCGTAACAATGCACGCTAACTCCTTTGCCGTTTTCTTTCATAGCTAACATAGCTAACGGGAGGGGATGACTAACAGTACAAGGAAATGATAGCCTCGGTCAGAAACGTAGAGGTTGGCATAAAAAAAGTAGATTCTGCCAGCCTGATATATCACTGCCTGTTTGTACTACGGTGCCGTCTGTTGAACATGCTGTGGTTTTGACACACGCACTCCCAGCCACACAGCGTGGGAGACACTTAGCGGTTTGTGCAATAATTCTACTGTGCAATACTCTGGTATACTCTCTACTCGCTAAATGCATTCATGCTGTACGTTTCAACTGATATTCTCATTAATACTATACAATTTAACACATTTATCGATCCCATTTCTCAGTATTCATCATTTTTCTATATTTCTTATATATTTTTATAATCTAGAATGGGAGCAACTGTAACGTGACCCAATTTTCCCCTGCAGGGATCAATAAAGTATTTCTGAATTTTCAGATTTGTAGGAATTACAAAGTATACTCGGTGGTGCTGCCTCTGCTGGCCCCGCCTCCAGGAAGTCCTAGTGACAGCCGGGCAACACGGCAAGCCATTTACCCAGGAACTGTAGGGCCGTTTGAGAAGCTACAGTGTATTTATTCAAGACTTATTTATGCAAACTGCGCCGTTGCAGCGCGGCTTTCCATCCTGTGAGCATAGCCGCAATCTGGTGAGTGTGAAATCCTATGGTCATGAATCTCTTTCTAAGCATGTGATGAAGCCAGTATGTTGAGAAAAGTAGAGTAGCCGGAGGGGGGGGGCCTTGGCCATGTTTTTCTCCATGATGTGAAGGGTCAGCACCCTCTCTGAGCTCTATGCACACACCTGCCCCCCCCCCCACCACCCCTTCCTCAACACCACCCTCCATCAACCTCCTGCCCCATTCCCTAAGGCTGGGGCCATTGAGCCTCAACAGCCGTGCATGCAGGTGTGAAGGGAGGCAACAACAAGTCCCGTTCACCAGAAATAAGCCAGGGGGTAGGGAAAGCAGCACCCAGATTTACACTGTTCCATACATCTTCATCTTTTAGTGGACAGGAGATTTACTGCCTCCTCATGAATGTTTCTCCCTG
Source organism: Merluccius productus (assembly GCA_027122695.1). Taxonomy (NCBI): domain Eukaryota; kingdom Metazoa; phylum Chordata; class Actinopteri; order Gadiformes; family Merlucciidae; genus Merluccius; species Merluccius productus. The sequence continues at coordinate 9,439,483 of JAOPJI010000085.1, forward strand.
TTTCATTACTGGTATTCCCTAACAGACCGCAGGCTGTTGTTGACAGCAATGCTGAATACCTGAATCATTATAATATTGAGCTGAATCGCAGGATATACCGTTTCACTCGATGCATGCTTCATTGTCCAATTGTTGTTGTTTTTTTGATTGATCTAAATGAACTGTCATCATTTTTGTTTTTCTGTGCACTCAGCAATCTGGGTCACCGTGAACTAAATGAAAGTCCTTTGGTTTTAACACATGCTCGCTCACACACACACACACACACACACACATGCCCCCACGCCCACACGGAACCATGGCATGAAATTCAACTAGCAATCATAAAACAACTGCAGCGTCTCTTTTAAATGTTTGCCGGATTGTAAAGACATCTGTACGCGCCAGCCTAAACAAAATGCCTTTGAAAGATATTGTTTATGTGTCTGTTGTCTCCGACTTGGAGCGACCAAGCAAGGCCTCCTCTCAAGTGTCTGAAGGGCATGTTTACCCTACGTACTGTTCAATGTTTTCTCCAAGTCATAACAAAGATAAAAATCTATATTTTTCGCAAGACGACCCTTGGCTTTTCGTTTCTTTAACTAAACAGGGTTGAGCTCCGCTGTTTTGGTAAAACTTCTGTTTTCACCCATGAGCCAGATTGGCGTTGCCAATGTTATTTTCTGTTTGTTGCATGTAAAAAAATCTGCTGTAAGGGCACCAGATATACCCAATGTATCAACATTGTGTGTGTGTGTGTGTGTGTGTGTGTGTGTGTGTGTGCGTGCGTGCGTGCGTGTGTGTGTGTCGGGAGGATGTTATGATAACAGTGGAGGTTTTTGGACAAACTCCCATGCCGACATCACAGGATTTTAACTGCATAATGAGGCGAATAGTTCAAATACATAGCGCATATCTAGACGCAGACACAGTAAAAAGGAATCCACTGAGTGAACTTATTCATCTTCGCCATCGGTTTATTTTGTATTATTATTATTATGATTATTTATTATTATTATGATTATTATTATTACATCCTGCACGTATCACGTTGTTTTTATCTGTAGATGTCCCCAAGCTTATCAGTACAAGCGGACCAGCGGAAATAGCAGAGGGTTTCAAGATGAGTGAAGTTTGATTTTCTCTCCCCCACGATAGATAAATGCCTTTTATCTCCCTTTGTAGTTGAGCATCCATAAGCTGGAGCCTCGTGTCTCTGCTCCCAGCTTCATGTATCGCAGGGAAAATGAAAAAAGTCGAGGCATTGAAGCTTATTTACCACAGTACACTTCATCCACAGCCAACGAAGGAGTATACGGGACCGTGGTCATGTGATCGTGTTTGTCTGGAGATTGCTTCCAGAGATAGACATGGTTTGTGGGCAATAATGTCTCGTCCTCTTTTTGACTTCCCCCTGATAGGCTGACTGAGCCAAACTTACATCATTAGTTTGGTCTGGTGTTTGTTTTTGGTCTCGGAAGGCTGCCGCAGTGTTAATCAGCAGGGAGCAGGCAGTCATCGAGACAGCGAGAAGCCACATGAAAGGAGCAGGATGGGCTCTGCTGCCGCCAACTGGATTCATGGCCCAGACACTTCCCTTTGTTGGGTTTTTTGCCTCCAAAACCTGGCAACCGGAGACCGCAGAGTTGAACCAACCTGGCAACCCGAGACCGCAGAGTTGAACCAACCTGGCAACCCAAGACCGCAGAGTTGAACAACCTGGCAATCCGAGACCGCAGAGTTTAACCAACCTGGCAATCCAAGACTGCAGAGTTGGACCAACCTGGCAATCCGAGACCGCAGAGTTGGACCAACCTGGCAATTCGAGACCGCAGAGTTGGACCAACCTGGCAATCCGAGACCGCAGAGTTGGACCAACCTGGCAATCCGAGACCGGAGAGTTGAACCAACCTGGCAATCCGAGACCGCAGAGTTGGACCAACCTGGCAATCCGAGACCGCAGAGTTGAACCAACCTGGCAATCCGAGACCGCAGAGTTGGACCAACCTGGCAATCCGGGACCGCAGAGTTGGACCAACCTGGCAATCCGAGACCGCAGAGTTGAACCAACCTGGCAACCGTGTCATATTTAGCCATATTTGAAACCATAGTGTCGTGTTTGTTTGCTTCAAATCTTTGTATAGTGTCACATTTCCCAGTGTCCTAGTGTCCTGGGAACATATTGAAGATATGATTTGGTTAGAGATTATGATAGCTTGATGGATGTGCAGATTGTCCGTGCAAGTAGCTAAGAACAAGACAATGTTTCTCTCACCTCTGGGGCCCATTCATACCTTTCACAAATAAGCCTGAATATATATACAGAACTTGAATTGCCAAATTAACAATAATGTCACAATTAAGTGGTTGTCGGTCTTCAGTCTTTTGGGAGCCATTCCTTTTAACATGGGTGATTTCAATAAAATGAACATAGAATATGAAAGTAAGCAGCATACACAGTTGTATAGTTAAAGTCTGAAGAAGTTGTTATTTATGCTAACATATAGACTAGCGCACATTGAACCCAGTATAGGCCTAGAAAGTATTACTATTGCATAATCCATAATAAGTTATGCTTTCTGTATTGCCATACCTAGGCTAAAGGCATTAACATTAAATTGTATAGCTAGATAGATTATGGTACCAATAATTGAATAAAACTGGTATTTAACACAAGAGCACCACACTTCAACAACCTTAGTCGTAGTATTTAGTGGTATTTTTTTGTTTGTACCACCCCGCCTTACAATACATATTATGGGGTTAAGCCATGAACAGGGAGCCAGACTGTCTGAGCTAGCATGCCTGTAGCTTAGCTCAGGGCAGCTGGGGGTGGGGGTGGGGTGGGGCGGTGCTCCTGCACGTGCAGTAGGAGTTTACCTCTCAGGTCAACAAGCACAAGTAGGGAAAGTTGTTGAGAACACGTTAAACAGAGACGCAGAGGGGAAGCCGTGAGGGGGGCTTGCCTACTAAACGAGATATATTTATATGGCGCTCCGCAGGGCTGTAATCGCGGTCCCCTAAGTATGTAGTTGGGATCGCAGAATGGAAGTGTTTATTCCGAGCACCGCGGGGAAGGGACAGGAATAGCCAAGAAGCAGCCCTCTGCTGGCCAGAGTGTCGCTGCCGCCAGAGTTAGAGACTTTTAAGAGTCGGTTATTTTGGGTCAGGTACTTCTGTGTTCATTTAAAGCACTCTCTTAAACGCTGGCCCTCAGTTTGCCTCTAATCAAAGGGTGAAAAACCACTTGATTCCGAACCAACAACATACAAATCACAGCAAAAACCCTTCACTCACTCAGCCGATGTTGTTTCTCCTTTCTCTTTTTGCTGAGCTGTTGATAAAATTGCGTGTTCTTTTTTGACTGCACAGCTATATTTTGCCTCCCGGATCTACTGTATATAACAAAGCAACTGCTGACTATATTTGTCTGTTGCTACTTATGCAGAAAACAAGTCCAGCAACCACAGATGGTCAGTCGAGTAAAAATATGTCAAAAGTAGGAAAGCAGATTCTTGCAAAGACTATGTTTATATGGGATAGCATTTATTTTATTGAGCTTTGTTCTTGTTCTTGTTCTTGTTCTTGTTCTTGTTCTTCTTATTATTATTACTAACTACTTAACTATTTTTATATGTAGTGTGAGCTATACATACTAGAGCGGAGGCTGCTCCTGAAGTGGTTTAGTTAACACATCCGAGATGCCAGTGAGAACCTATAAATCCTTCCAACCTTTTAAGCATTTGAATGGACAAACGCACACTCCCTCTGGAATGTCTTCACTAGGCAGCAGGTCCACACGCACACGCAACGCTTTCTCTTACTCTTCACAGTTGTTTATCCTGTTCTCACTGTTTTTATCTCTCACTGTGTGTGTGTGTGTGTGTGTGTGTTTGTGTGTTCAATTATGTTGAGCATATGTGTGTCATTTGTCGCCAAAATATAGTTGACCATTGATTGTCATGATATATATATATATATATACTACACACAAACAGATTTATTTATTTTTACAAAATAACGACATAATACGTCGTTAATAAAATACAAAAGAGAATAAGTACAACCCTTTAGGGTGACAAGTGGAACACGTTTCAAGCTATGTTAAAATTGAGCGTTACACATTAAAAAAATATGATTTTTAATACCTCGTGAAGTATTTAATTTTAGCTGGTGAAGTGACACACTACACATTATCGCCATACATGTCCATATGTGTAGGCTTTAAGAACAGCATGATTATATTGGCGGTCCGTCTAACTTATCTAGTTGACTCCGAAGAACTATATTGATACTCGGGTTCAGCTCCAAAGAGTTGACCGGGGGGCGGGGGCCCCGGGGGGCGGGGGGGGGGGGGGGGGGGCGGCCGGGGGGGGGCGGCGGGGGGGGGGGGGGCGGGGGGGGGGGGGGGGGGGGGGGGGGGGG
>JAOPJI010000085.1:9456226-9472431 GCA_027122695.1 Merluccius productus
CACACTTGTTTGCACAGGGCACACTCACTATACTTACAGAAGCTTACCATGCCCACAACAAATGGTACACCATGTTCTGATCATTGTTATAATAAACTCACGTCTGGCTGTCAAGAGATCCTTTTCCTGTTTGGAAGTGTAAAAGTCAGTCCAATTAGTCGTGTCACAGACAAAAACATGCAATTAGTGCGAACAGCATGCAACCTGTAACATGGGGTTACATATTAGGCTGTGTATTTTCACCTTCCCTTACCAAATAGAAGTACTACAGGCCATAGCTAGCCCACCATGGACTCTGATCAGAGAGGGATAGATTTGAATCCAGAGTCCTGATCATATGCCCACTGGTGTGTGTGATGTCCTCATTTGGTTGTGTGTAGGTTGTTGAATAGTGATCATGTGGAAGTACTGTAAGTTGGGGAGCAGAGAGGAAAGGGGTTCATAGCGATATATTCATTTCACCTGGAAGTCAAAACGGGTGATATTGGTGTATCAGGGCTGCCTGAGACTTGACGCAGCCCCTTTAGTAGGGGGTATATCACCCGTTTGGACTTCCAGGTGAAATGAATATATCACTATGAACCCCTTGTATATATATTTTAAACCATTTAGACCCTAAGGTTTAACATTGTTGATGTGATGTCAATGTTAAAATCTACATCAATAGTGATGTGAGTTTTAAAGTCCCTTTGTTTGGCCCATGATAGGTGTTGTGTATTTGTAATGTCAGAAATTGGGCTTGTATGGGTCTCACCACAAACCATGAACATGAAGTACATGTTGAATAGCTAATCTTCTTCAGTGGCAGAATGTAATTATGCCACTAGGGCGCCAAGTTTACATAAACAATCTGTACAGTGAAAATGCTCTCTATGAGTTCACCATGACACCTTTATCCTTACAGCAGTGAGTGTTTACATGCGTAAACAATGCAATTCAGCTTGTTTTCAGCTTTCCACCATTCCAGGGAAATTCATTATGGACGTGACAAAGACACATATTTTCCATCAAAATATTAACTTCCTGTCTGGGTTCACCAGGTGCTTGCACCTCAAGGTTCAAAGGTCACAGCTCATCCCAGTCAGGAATCCCAGTGCCGCCGCCAACAATTACAGAACCCCCATTGTTCTGCTGAGGGAATTATTTTTCATGGGGCCATTGGGGAGAAGTATTGAGAACCGTAGCCAAGGGGGTTTTATAATTAAAACGCCATTATGTCACTGAGCCTGACATACTAACAGACACATTTTTTTGTTTTTATCAATTTTTTTTGCAGTATTGGCTCTATAGGCGGTGGAAATGTGTTAAAAAACAAAAGCAAAGACGAAAGACAATCAGCATATCTGGCAAAATTAGAGAACCTGACTGTTGTGTTGTCCATTGATTGTAAGCTGGTAAATATCTAATGTAAATTCCATATGTAGCTCATCAGTTCAATTTATATTGCTGCTTTATGTTATTCTATGATATTGCAATATCATGTTGTGCTGTTTTAGGACATATTTTAGAGATTTCAGTCTGTATTATAAATGTTTTGCGTTGTTTTCTCACAATCCTGCCCCAACCCCATGCACTGCTCGCTTTTCCCATGTCTCCTTTGTGAAATGTGTGTCACTTGTGTTGATTACTGATGATGTTGACCTGTGTAAGAATCTGTATTATTAGTATATGTAAGGGCTAGTGCTATGAAGGAAACATCAATGTAATCTCATCGCACAATACCCTGGAGCCCTGTGCTTTCAATAACAACGCTGATATTAGGAAGTACTTAAGTACCTACAAAATGTTTTAAGGTTTACAATTGTTGAACGTTAAAATACAGCCTCAACAATCCCCTTCTACTCCAACCCAACCACACCCTCCTACAGTATAATTGTAATTCAGCGTGTTTTAGATGTATTCAAAACTCGTCAATACATACAATTTTGATTGCTGTTTGAACGGCCTTTAAATTAATCTTGAGAATGAGACGCACTCTTCTCCTCAGACAGACACACACATCCGTGCGAACACACACACAGCCATACACACGCGCTCACACGCGCACACACAATAAAAACATCGTGAAAACGAACAGCTTTCACCAAACCACACTTGCTGGATTTATTTCCAGCAAAACACACTTTTTGTTTTTAAAGTCAACATTTTCAAAGAAAACGTTATTCTTTGCTTATTTGAGTCCCGTCTACTGTATGTACAGGTGGCCTCCGCGAACCGGAGGAGAGTTAACATAATGTCTCCACTCGGACCGGTTAGGGGGCTTATACAACACTTTGGTTACACAACCCAAAGTGGTCGTCGGTGGGAGGTCTTCCAACTTGACTTAGCGCCACCGACACTTCCACCTGCAGTTACAAAGTACAATTGTGTTGAATGAAAGGCCGGGAGGCCGGAGAACGAGTGAATATCACTTTAAGGTCCGGTGGTCCTGAAAGAGGAGGTTACAGCCGCCATTTGGCTTGGGTGGGTTAAAACAACGGCTAAATACAGGCTTAGTCTAACTGGAGGGTAGCTAGATGGCTGTTGTTGTGCAGTCAGCAATTGTGTGTTATCCTCCACTGTGAGTGGAAGGTCATAGATGATAGCGGTTTTATTTTTAAGTTTTCAAGGTGAGCGACTAGGCTGAGCAGTCAGACACGGTAAGTGCAGTGGTGGGTAATTTGGACTTGGGCTTCTGAACTTTTGGCCTGTCATTAAGACGGGAGGAGGGTGTCTGACAAGTGGTCGCTCCCCACCCCGTAAGTCTTGTGAGCTGGAAGCAACCGATGAACTGCAAGACCTGAGACAAACATTTTGAGTGTATAATATTCATGTGATAGACAGCCATGTTGAGCTCAGTTCATAAGTGGAGTATGGGACAAATGTCCCATGCATCCATACATACACATGCATCTATCAATTTGTTTGCGTTTTTTTGTTTATTTGTCGGGTCAATGCAGAGAACATCATTACAGGTTTAACAGAATACAGATGTACTGCATGTAGGGTTTCTAGCCACAGCTCATTTGCAACCCCAATCACCGAATGAGGAACAAAACTTTCAAAACTCAGGGGTGGACTCATTTGTTCAGTGGAGAATCCTAATGACTAACATCACAGCCTAAAAAGCGTTTGAAAAAACTTGACATTAGTTCCCTTGTTGCAGTGTAATTACATGTAATAACTGATCAGACTTTATTAATCTAAAATAAGACTTATATTTAAAGTCTGATGTGTGAGACTAGTGTGGAACTCACTTTTTCACCTATTCCTAACCTTAACCCCTAACCCTAACGAAACTGTCGTTACATACTGTTGCCTAACGTTATTACATATTAAGTATATAGATGTTAGATGTTGTTATATTGCTTATTACACTGTAACAGGACACTGTAATATAACGTGTAACCCATTTATCCAATAATAGGTTCTTTTAATACGAGAATAATCTTAAAAACAGTATAAACATATTAAAAGATGGCCATCCTTACTTCCAACAAGTCGGCCACCTAAGTAGCATGAAAGATACCTTGGTAACTGTTTAATCGGTAAGACGGTATTAAAAACACACATAATCCTCAAAAGCATTAACCGATGGAAGAGGGCTATCTTGTCAATCTATCCATGGATAGCTTTGGTATCTGGAAAAACAACAACAGCTTACAGCCCAGTCAATGTCAAGGTTTGAGTCTAATATTTGCTCCCAGCTTTCTTTAACTTGCTGTGGCCAGGGGGGGGTCAGTTCACATCACAGAGAGGTCAGACAGACCAGGCCGCCAAACCGAACACCGTGCAACATTCCTCATGTGGCCCTCATCACATTGACCATGTGAGCTGTTTTCAAAGGAAAAAAGGACATGTGCAGACACGAACACACACACACACACACACACACACACACACACACATGCACGTACATTCAAACTCCATTAGACTCTGTCAACATAAGCTGTTTTTAACTTTGGGCTTGGATTTAGGCCTTTAGGTAGATGTACTTGTGCTTGTTGCTGGCTGAGATTGAGGTCAACCGGCATTTGAGTGATTTCATCCATAGCGACTTATACAAATGAAGATTTAGGGGTTTAAGTAATCTCGGCTCCAGCAGTCCTATTATGTTTTGGCTGAACTTCTAGGGGCCGACGGCACACAGAGCCTGGGCCGGAAACCAATAACTGAGGTTATGCCTTGTTTCCTGTTTTGTCACAGAGATTTTCTACCGAATAAAACTAATTGGGATTTTAATATGTGTATTTCTACAGTAGCCAGTCTACACAGTGTTGACTTCAAACCTTTACAAACACTTTTGGCCGAGTTTGTGTTTTCCAATTTCGACCTCATAGATCCCTGCCTCCAGCAACATGATGGTCGGATATTGGTTGGATATGAAGCGAAAGAAAGTAAGATTTTAGGAATCAAACCCAAGACCTTATCTGGTGGGAATCTAATACCTGCAACACATAACTTGTTTCAAGGGTGGACTTATGTAGTTACCCATGTAGTTACTTACACTACAGTGACTTACTGTAGTGATGGTTTCACTAGCAGAACTTTTTGAGATTATGATTTCTCTATGGAGACTGCTATGATTGATGTACACAGTAAGAAAAAAAGAACTGAACAGCAAAAACTGACAAGACATAGAGAATTTAAACAACTATTTATTGTTTTTAAGTATATGTAACAAAATAATTGCTATGGATAAAAACAGCATTTCGTTTTCTTTTTTTTTTTTGTACAACTACGTAAAAAAATGTATACAGACAAAGCAACACTAATTATACAAAAATAATGATAACATTGATAGACAAAAAAAGAACGAGGAGGAACAGAACATCCTCACGTCAGTGTGCAAACCGTTTATACAGACGGACACGCCCCCTCTCTCAGGCAACGCATCCTGATAAATTATTTAAATAGCAATTATCTACACACTCACACACATTCTCTCTCACTGTCACACACACACACGCACACAAATCAGCCTCTCGCGAACAGCCAAGACAAAACGGTACAATAATTTATTCGCTAAAAAGAGCATTGAATGTAAAAATTAATGCGGAAATCACCTATTCACTTCTCCCATTGAACTCCCTCTGTTTTTCGTAAGTTTTTCATTTTTACTGGAGAAGGGGATAAAGAGGAAGACATTTTATATTTACAACAAATGCTACAGTAGCAATAGGACGTCAATCATTTCAAAAGGCATCTGGAAAAAAAAGTATGAAGGTTTCTTTTTGTTGGTTTTTGGGTGATCAAATTATAAGACAGCGATGAGGTAATATTCGTACATCAGACTTCCTTGTTTCATCTCCCGCCAAAGAAAACAGGTCGTATACAGCTCAAAAATGAATTCACTTTAAAGAGTAGGGAATAATGAACCACACTAATGCTGAACTGCAGCTGTTGTGTGTGTGTGTGTGTGTGTGTGTGTGTGGGGGGGGGTTCTCAGAGTAGGGTGTACTTTTCAAAAGTATTCAAATTTAATTTGCTGCCTACATTGTAGGCAAGAGTCAATAACTTACATTTATTTACACAATTAAACATTTCAAAGAAATACTTCCTGTAAAATGTTTCTCACCCATCAGAGAGAGCTTGCCCCTTCCAACAGTGTCTATTATTGAACTAGACACTGTTGGGGCAATGGGGGGGGGGGCTAATGAGATTAAATACAACTATCTCTTCCAATATGTTCTTCCAATCTGTTTTGTTCTTAGATTTGCTAGAGGGTCTTTTCTAATCTCGCCCTGAGAACAACTTTGAGCTGACACAAAGCCTGTGGTGAAAACGTGAAGCGTGCCGTGTCAAAAGAAAAATCGCCTGCGAAGGAGTGGACGTGGATATCAAAATCGTCCTCCTGGTGCCTCCTTTCTTGTTCATGAAATCAGCCCATAGGCACATTTACAACATACTACAATGTTCCCTCCGTTTCCACCACACCACCGACAGTATTCTTTGAGAGAAGATAAATCACAACAAACAGAAACACAAACAAGTAAAAAAAAGAAAAAGGAATTGCTTTTAGTTTGCTTGTCCTCCGAGTCTTTCAGAATCCGCATCCTGGCAGATCAGATACAAGAGAGACAATATAATATCAGTCAATCTTTGGGAAGTCCACCCCTAGAGGTAAGGTAGGACGGCACACAGCCGAGAGGGAAGGGGGGCAGAGAGAGGGAGAGAGAGGTAGAGAGGGGGGAGAGAGAGACGTTTTGGAAGTGCATAGTCTGTGGGGAGCTGTTGCCGCACAGATGAATGAGGTCTTTTACGGAAAACAAGAGATCAGGAAGAGCTGGGAACAGACACAGTGTTGGTCTTTTCAAAAAAAAAAAGTTACCAGCTCTGCCCACTCTTGGTCCGATTTACTTTTGGAGTTGGGGATGGGCGCGCGGCGGCCCCTCTGATCCTCTACTGGCATTCAGCCGGTCGGTTCGATGTCCGAAAGCCGGATTCAAGTGACCCTGAGGCTGACCGAATGCCCCAAGCACTGTCCATGTGTGTGCATGCCGCGAGAGAAAAGGTTTATAGGAAATGAATCGGCCCCTGGCATTTGAATCAGAATAACATCATTCAAGTTCATACTTTATACAGAAAGGTGCATTCCTCCGAGATTTCTCCGCCATGCTTTTTATGCATCTGCAAACAAAACAGAAAAAAAGACAACATTTTGGTTGTTAGTATATATGCCGATTCATCATTTGTTAATCGGTTGATTAAAACTGGTTGAATTGATTACACATTGGCTTTGCATATGAAGAGACCCGTACCTCTGCATTCATACTTGAGGTCCGAGAAGTAAACCATCTCCTGTGAGAAGACAAAAAGACCTAGCCTTCCACCGGCGTAGGTCTTGTCGTAGAGGCTGCCAGAGTCCGCCATGATCTTCTTACCTTCATACATTACAACTCTATCGACAAAGAGAAGACAAAAAGGCTTTGTAAGACACTAACAAAGAACGTATGATTGTGTGTAGCAATCCATTTATCCCAAAGCATTTCAAAATGTTCTCTTCTTACCTAATGTGTCCTGTTCTGGGTCTATGAATCAGATGCCACCTGTAGGCAGTGAAGTCTTTCCAGCCAATGTTCTTCGAGTCATGCCAGAGAGTTCGCACCTGAGGAAATTAACAGATCATCTGTAAGAATGTCCCAGATTTATAAAATCCCAAACATATCGTCTGTGCGTTTGGGTGGAAGACATTGCCGTTACCTGTCCAGGCGTGTTGCCTGTGTGCCAGAGGGCGTTTCTCAGGTGCTCTCCTGGTCCTGTGGTGGAGTTGACCACCTTGATGGACAGTCCGGAGTAGCCCTGGGCCTTGGTGGGTGTACTGGACCAGTAGGTCTGTGTAATCTGCTTCCACATCACCACGTAGAACCTGGAGCTGGACTGGTAGCCAAACACAAAGCCGGCATAGTCGTCGTCCCTCTCCGTGTTGATGAAGAATGTCCCACTGAAATCCACCGCGTTGAACTCATCATAACCTGGTTGAGAATAAGCACAAAGTTAGACAGAGCCCCTTGAAGTCCCGTAAATAGTAGCCAAGCATTTTGCCGAATGTATCTATTGTCCCAGTTCTTTGTATTGACAAATCAAAGGATTTGCAAGCGCTTAGGTGTCACTCACCCACAGCGATGCCAGGGTCACAGTTGACAGTCTGGACCAGCTCCTTGCCCTGGTGGCGTACCACCCAGTTCGGGTCAATCTGAGAGGTGCCTTTGGGGTCCAAGGGCACCATCTGGAACTTTCTGAAGTCCGTCTCACTGATGTCAAAGTTTTCGGGGCATACATCGTAGATGTCAGGCACGTTGTCTTGGTCGAAGTCATCTTTGCAAGCGTCACCACGGCCATCACCTGGAAAATATATATAGCATAGTCATGTTAAATATATTCTATCACAGAAAAGATTCATACATCAATTTTGCTGCAAAATCTATGCCATGTTTGGCAAAGTCGTTTTTATATACTTCCTTATAATGCCAAAATGCTTGAAGTGAATAGACTCACCATCAGAATCCAGCTGATCGGGGTTAAAGACCAGCCTGCAGTTGTCCTTGTCGTCCGGGATACCATCATTGTCGTCGTCATGGTCGCAGGCATCTCCCTTGCCGTCCTTGTCGTGGTCGGCCTGGTTGGCATTGGGGATGTAGGGGCAGTTGTCCAGGTTGTTCTGGTGTCCGTCCTCATCGATGTCCTGGTTACTGTCACACTTGTCGCCCACGCGGTCGTCGTCGGAATCCACCTGGAAGTGCAAGAAGGATCATTTGGTTAAGCTAGGGTTGGCTAACATTGACGTTGGGACAGAAATACATTACATTCCATGCAGCTCGGCAAGCCTCTATCTGTCATTCCCCTCGCTTCCCAGGATTTCATTATGCAGTCTTGTCTCTGTAATGCTGCCAAGCTCCATTTGTCTAAAGTCTGTCATCGGTTTTCATCTCCTGCCAATTAAGAGGTCCATTCCACGTGCCTATCTATGCTTCCCGCTGAACGTAGCTTAGCTTAGCGTAGTTGTACGCAGCTAAACCCCAGCCAACCACGAGGTATGCAAGGCATTCTGCCACTGGCCACGTTACAAGCACTTTTCTGCTTCTTTGAGGATACCACACGGTAGATAGACAGCGAATACAATGCAGGCAGGTGGGGAAAGAGATATGACTTTTCACGCTTGTCACACTTGTCTAGCTACGGTCTTTTGAATCCAAACATCACCAAAGAAGCATGTGAGGAACACCCTCGAAAGGGTGCGGTTTTTGATTTTGTTGTTGTTGATGTTATCATGACTGAAATCATTCATTGAATAAAACGTGAGTCAGTGTGTGCCCTTCTCCGTGGTTTCTCTTCTGTGTCCAATTGTTCCCTACATTCCTTCTTTTCAGTGTAGCATGGCACAGGTGGACTAGACGGGTCCATGGTGTTTAGATGAAGCATGCACATAGCCAAGGGCCAGTCCATTCCACAGCAATCATCACTCCCCGGGGCCTCTTGTCTCATAGCGGCCAGATCAGCTAACCTCAATGGACCATTGAAAAGGACCTAAGCCCCCCCCCTCCCTCCTCATATGCCTTATTACACTGATGTGTCCTTGAGCAGGGCCAGAGTTCGACTCCACCTACGCATGGAGTAATGAAGCTTAGACGACTGAACAAGCAAATAATCAAAGCTCTCTCTCTGTCATGGGGAAAGAGAGATGTATGCTAGGATTTAGTCGTGGGGCAAAAAATACTGCACTGCAGGGGTGAATGTGGATTTTGTTGGTAAAGCGGGTGGAAGACAACAGGGTGGGGTAAAGTGTGTTTGTGGAGCGGCTGGGAGGGAGAGTGTGACGTGTGGGCTGCGGTGGGTTATGTACACACACCTGATCGGGATTATGTTCCAGAGGGCAGTTATCACACATATCTCCCACGCCATCTAGATCCGTGTCTCTCTGGTCCACGTTGTACACGTAGGGACAGTTGTCCTTCTCATTCAGAATGCCTGGGGAGAACACAAAAACAATTCAGTCGTCCTCAATGTTTCTTTCAGTCAAACACTACACACTTTATTCAAACATTGAATAAAGTGTGTACCAGATAACGTCGCCCCAGGTGATGTTATCTGGCAATAGTTTGTGTGAAAGCTGACCTTACAATGTGTACTTATCAAAATCACATTGAATAATTTAAATCACCAGCATTTTTATTGTGATGATTACATTTGGTTACTCTTAGAATAATTCGCTTAGGGGGCTATGTTTGTTTTCTTAAGAGCCAAAATCAAATATACATTTTTTTTTTGGTGGGGAGCTCACCATCTCCATCAATGTCCACGGCGCAGGCATCTCCCTCCCCATTGCCATCAGTGTCTGTCTGGTCTGGGTTGCTGTTGTAGGGGCAGTTGTCACAGCGGTCGCCCACGTCATCGCGGTCGTAGTCGTACTGCCTGGGGTTGTACACGAACGGACAGTTGTCCTGTTCAAAAAGGGAGGAGAGGGAAAATACATATGTAAGATGATGTCATACATGCTTTGGTCAGGATCCAATACCAGTATCTACCTGTTTTGGTACCAAATACATCTCATGCACAGATGACAGACAGGCAGACAGACAGAACATTGTACAGGTCGGTCCCAGGGGGAAAACCAGTCACCTTACCCCGATGCCCACACATCTCCAGCAGGCGATGTTAGATGCTTTCAGGTGCTACACTTGTGGTTTATTTATTTTTTTACAGGCCATGTGTGGATCTATTGACAAGTAATGGAGAGACCCTGGATGAAAGAGAGCTTTATATTTGGGCTCTGTCTCAAATCTAACGTTGGGATTAGCGAGGACACACAGCAGCTCCTTGAGACGCACACCACGGTGCTGGAATTTGTGGTTTGGCTCAGACAGGCGGGCGGAGAAACATTTGCTTTTCGTGCTGCCACTGTGTCAAGAGCTGTCTCCTGTGTGTGCATTTTTTTATTGGGCAGCATGAATGATGAATGTTAAATCGTACTGAAAGCCCTAGTGCCTCGATAGGGAACGCACACATGCATATAAACACTCAAACACACACGCGCATACCCGCCCAATCAAGCTGTACAATGAACAGATTATGAAACATACCCGATCATCGGGAATGCCATCATTGTCGTCATCATTGTCACAAGCATCTCCAACGCCATCCTTGTCATAGTCTTCCTGCCCAGAGTTCGGTAGGTTGGGGCAATTGTCCTGCGGGGGGGGGGGGGAAACACCACAATATTGACCGTTGACCGTTTACAGTTTGCCATCCCTAGGTCTAACCAGTGCTAAACCAAATCTTTCCAATGATGTGACTTGACCTACCTTTTTGCAGTGGTAGGTGGCGTTCTCCACACACACCAGGTCAGCGTTGGGCCATCCATCCAGATCTGTGTCCTCGCCGCAAATGTGGCCATTGCCGGCATATCCGGGCTTGCACTCACAGCGGTACATCGGGTCGGCAAATACTCCCAGGTAGTTACAGCGGGCGTTCTTGTTGCAGTCGTGACTTCCATCCAGGCAGGGGTTACGGGGCGTGCACACCTACAGAAGAGGCGTAAACGGAGTTTGTTTGATCAGAAAATACCCAGAAAGGATCGGTAGCATTCTGAAATGCAGAAATACAGACGTAAAACGGAAGGTGTAAAACAGTAAAATCGTGCCTTAAAGCTATGCTGCGATCGGCCAGCTCATTTCCATCAAATGAACAAAGAGATTAGGTTTTTTTTTCTCATGTTCTAGGGCTGTAATGGCAGAAATACAAGACTGTATTTGTACCTGTTTTTTGGCGATGGCCTCTGCCACACCTTTACCGAAAGGCTGTGACCCAGAGTAGCGGGGCGGGCAGGGCAGACAGTTGTAGCCCGGGTCTGTGTTCTCACAGCGGTGCACTCCGTTGAACTCGAAGCACGTGTCAGGGACCTCCTTGCACTATTTTTTTCCAGGGGGGAAATAACGATCAGTTTTGATTGCTAGGTCTTTCCAGATGTTAAAACATGTCCACCCCCCACAGGTAGGACCCATAAATGATGATTTATGATTAGATCAGTAGAGGCTACAGCAAATGCATAAATTTGGTACCTCGTCAATGTCCTTGCACTTAATGCCGTTGCCGCTGTAGCCTGTGGGACATTTTCCACACTTCCAGGAGCCGTCAGGGAAGCTGGTGCACTTGGCTCCAGCGTAGCAGGGATTGGACAGGCACCCATCTAAAAATTTTTTTTTTAAAAAGGTGAAATTCCAACGACACATGGAAACACATGTTGAATTATGAAGAAAGGCCAAAGTGGCTCACCGATTGGACAAGAATCTTTGTTGCACAGCTGCGTGTCCTTGGCATCACCAATACATTCCTTGCCACCATATTTTGGAATAGGGTCATTGCAGAGACGTTTACGGGTTTGGGAACCACCTCCGCAGGTGAGAGTGCAGGTATCCCACGGCGACCACGGCCCCCAGTTTCCATTGACTGATGGGGAAGGAAGAAACAAGAATATGGTTTTATAAATGTATTGTGTTGTCTTGGCAACACAATGCCTTTCACCTTTATTATGTCACATTATGCCTCATCTAATATGTGGAGGCGGAAAATTGCAGGTTCATAATGGCCAAAGTGCTGCCCTCTTCCCCTGCATCCAGATGCAGTACACACTCATTTGTATTGCTAATGAGCAAATTTAGATGGTTCACTCAAAATACTGGCCCTGACTTGTACTCAGTGACTGCAATTGAAATTAAATGGCTTACTTGGACAGGGGGATTTCTGGCAGCTCTCCGTTTGCCGGCCCTCGCCCCCCCCACAGTCCTTGCCCCCCAGCTGGGGGGTGGGAGAGTTGCAGAGGCGGATGCGGGTGATCACGCCGTCCCCGCAGGTCACCGAGCAAGACGACCACGGTGACCAGTGGCTCCAACTGCCATCCTGCTTGACTGAGGTTTACGAGGGAAAAAGAATCAGACATCAAATCGTACGGTAAGGAATTGAGAAACCTGTGTGGATCGGTGCTAAATGATATTTATTCTGGTTTATATGTGCATGGCTATGTGCTTCCCCTTGGATTAATCAAATGTCTATTGTTATGCGACGTCATCATTCAACATTTTTCAACTGAGCGGCTGTGCGCGGCTGCGAGGATGCGCGAGGACGTGGGATACGGGACTTTCGCTAAGGTTTCAGCAGCTCAAAACTCACAGCGCTTGTCGCACTCCTGGAGGTAGCAGTCGCGGGTCTGCACGGAGGTGCCCTCGCAGTTGTTGTTGATGCGGTCGCAGGAGCGTCCGCGCTGCTGGATGCCCCGCCCACACGACACGGAACAATGGGTCCATTCAGACCAAGGCGACCAGCCGTCTTCTGCATAGTCGCTCGCTGAACAGGGCAGAGAGAGAGAAAGAGAGATTGGGGTGGGGGTGTGGAAAGAAAGAGATAATAAAAGGAGCTATTCCGGCAAGGAGAGAGCAGATGACCCCCTTTCAAAAACACACACAACCCTACTCCCTAAATAAAGCTGGGCTATTGGTGTGGCTATTGGCTGGGTATAAGAGAGAGAGAGAGAGAGAGAGAGAGAGAGAGAGAGAGAGAGAGAGAGAGAGAGAGAGAGAGAGAGAGAGAGAGAGAGGTAGAGGGTAGAGAGAGAGAGAGAGGAAAAATGTGGGGATGAGATCGACAACCCAAACAAGGCAGAGAAAATAGAGAGGCTCTGTCCTCAGAAACTCACAGAGATGCTCCATTTGACATATGTTTTCCCTGAAGAGAAAAGACACGCCCGCCACACACACACACACACACACACACACACACACTCATTGCAAACATGGCCACGGGCCTACAATGACTTCAACACGAAGCCGAAGTGTGGCTGAAAGCGGCCGTCCAGTGTTTGGTTTGAGGGTTAAGGCACCGCTGCCCGGCCTGCATACTGTGGCTAGGTGGAACATGCCACTTCTCCTTTGTGAGGAAGATGTCTTCACTAAACCAGCGGACCCCTTTTCCATCCCACTTTAACCAATTTAGGCCAATTACATCCATTACAACCCTCCGCAGATCCAAAGATGTGTTCTGCGACACAAAGCCCCAATGTTCCAAGAGCATAAAAGTGCTTTCATTGGCGCAGGAACGGTATTTCAGTTAGATCATCTCTAACATCAACATGGTTTCTCTTGAATACAAACCTTTATTCTCACATGGGGAAATAGCTGTGGTTTGTTGTTTTGTTTTTGAAAGGAAAAGTCACGTTTCAGTTTCGGCATATGGCATAAGGGCGTAGTTGTTTTCAACAACTTGGATATACATATATATATATATATATATATATCATGGGTGTGTTTTAGCCAATATTAAGGGATGACAACATCGTGAAGCACATCGACTCCTTTTCTACCCCCACCAATAACAAAATCAAATATATACAGGTATGTGTGTGTGTGTGTGTGTTACATGGACTTACGTGTGCCACAGCGTGGACAGCACTCTCCATCAGGCACGGTGGCGTTGGCACACGGGATGAGCGGGCAGGAGATCTTGCGACAGACTATTGCTGAGTTCTAAAAGGGGAGAGACAATAAAGCCTTGTTAGTCGTCGACATGGCTATACATGGACATTTTGTCCACATCGTGATCTGTATTAGGGGTGTATCAGACAGGTGACACCTGACCCTAACCCTCATCATGGTCTTACCCCTAACCCTAAAATGGTGCTGTTATAAACCAACACAACCACATTTGACCGTAAACCTAGTCTCACAAGAACGGGATGTTTCACTATTTTTTCATATTTGTTTTTCGATCGTGTTTGCGGGGTTTCTGTAAGCGTAATGGGCGGTTTCAGATCAACACTGTAGACTGGCCACTGTAGAAATACACTTCAATAAAATCCCCTTCTGAAAGCTTCATCCACTCCGGCCCAGGCTCTGTGTCGTCTCCCCCCAGATGTTTTGCTGTTACATATTAGGATGGCTGGATCTAAGATGACCTTATACCTGCTGTGATTTGTTTTCTTAATCATTTTTTATTTTGGTTTAAATTGCTTTTGGGGATTTGTATTGTTCTTGTTACATTTTTTTATTCAGATGTTTAATGATCTAGGTCTTTCTGAATAATCTTTTGACCTTGGAAATAATACACACTCTTTAACTCTATCTTCGAAGAAAAAGGCCTGTGGTTAGTTAAGTTAACAATTTCAAATGGCATTGAGACACTTTGATTGGATGCAGCTTTTGCTTCTTGTGTAAAGGAAACCAATTGAATTAGAGGATCCGACATGGCAATTTCGGCTGGAGATTGAACCCACGTCCGTGCAAACATCCCATTAACTTTCTCCGCAGCATGTGTTTGCCTGGGTTTTTAATGCCAAGAAACCTCCGGAGAGGGCAATATTGGCTGAAGGCAGACCCCTGCAGACTTCAATTCCATACTGTGCCAAAAAGAAACTGGGAATTAAACCAGGGTCCAAACAATAGAGGTAATTTCATGTTGGGGGCCTGACTGAGCATCTGGCCCTCACAACAAGTAAATCCTTTTTGGCCAGTGCAACCTCTGTTGCTGTATTCCAAGTGGCTCTTGGAGGTAACTGTCTAACCAATCACTGAATACAGAAACCTAACTGTGTTGTTTATTCACTGGGATACAAGGAAGTGGGATACAAGGACATTGTGATTACAGTATTACATATTTTCTTCCTGATCTTGCTTTTCCTACATCCTGATTGGATCCCAGCCAAGTTAATGACATGTGTTTTTTTTACAACACCAAAGCTAGTAGTTGGAATTCAACCTCCAACTGAGTATGTAAACAACAATAGCCTCTGTTGGCCTCCCACAGCCAACGATTTCCCACACGCCTTCAAGTGTGCGTATGAATGTGTGCGCTTGTGTGTGTGCGTGTGTGCATGTGTGTACAAATGTAAACAGAAACATATCTGAACTTCTAGACACGTCCGCTTCACACGCCATGTTCGTCACTCAAATTTTGCCTTGACATTTTGAGCCCTTGTGTCACACACTCACTTGGCACGTGCACTCCGTGCAGTCGTCCACGGTCCACTCGTCACGGTTCTTGTGCACAATGCCGTTGTGGATGCACACGCCGCTGTGGATGCCGATGCGGTTCCGGATGAGCTTGTTCTCATCCGTCTAGAAGTAGTAAGAGGAAATGGGAAATAACAAACAAAACAATGTTTTGATCTGATTGACATTCGGGGTTTACTGTAACATACCGTGTCCAGGATTCAAGATTCAAGAGATTCAAGCTTTTCAAGATTCAAGAGATTCAAAATTCAAGAAATTCAAGTTTCAAGAGATTCAAGGTTCAAGAGAATTCTTAGGATTAACGCACATGTCATCTACTTAGTAGGTATAAAGCTAAGAAAAAGCAAAAGTACACAATAAGAGTAAGAAATATAGACTGTCATTGAATATTCCAGATATACCATGTATATATATACATGGAAATGGAAACATGCTACAACACCTACAAAAAGGACAAAATACAGAGCACACATGTATGCAAGATGCAGTCCCCCTGAACACAAATGCCCCTTTGGTTCACAACTGCAGTTCCTCCTCCTTACCAGCTGTCGCAGGTCATTGGAAAGCTCTTTGACCACAACCCCCAGACTCCTCAGCTCCTTGAACATACTGGCCAGGTCCTCGCAGGAGAAACCACACACCATCTGCAGGTCTGCACACGCACACGCACACACACACACACACACACACACACACACACACACACACACACACACACACACACACACA
>JAOPJI010000085.1:9477259-9490882 GCA_027122695.1 Merluccius productus
AGAGGGGTAGAGAGAGAGAGAGAGAGAGAGAGAGAGAGAGAGAGAGAGAGAGAGAGAGAGAGAGAGAGAGAGAGAGAACAACAACTGGTGTTTACCAGAGGAGGGCTGGAATGCCAAGTATGTCTGCTGTCTGCCTCGGTCCCTGAATGAATTCAAGGTGCTTATAAAACGCGTCCCAGGTACTGTTTGATCTGGTGTTGATTTCACTTTATGGGTGCTGGGAATCCCCCGGCTTATTCCTGCTTCTCGCTCATATGAAGCAGAATAATACAAAAATAAACGAAACTGAGAATTACAGTATTTCAGAGAAAATCACCTTCCCTGTATAATAGATATGACACATTTCACAGATTTTTATATGTATGACCTTTCACACTCTTGTTTCTTACACAAGAGAGAAAAATAATATTGTCACACGCCAGAGCTATGTAATGAGTGTCTATTGCAAATCGTCATTTTTAATAATCCTGCCAACTGATATGTAATGGTATTAAGATGGAAGCACTGAAAAAAAGTGCAAAGTGCAAAGAAATTATTTTATTTGGATGTGTCTTCGATAGATGATGATACCTCCATTTGTATGTCCTACCAAATTACCTTGAAATTGATATTTCAAACATATACAGAAATAGTTATTTGTCAAAAGACTTTGTAAGAGAGAGACATTGTAATGAGAACATTTAACAGTTAAAAGGTAAAGAATATATTTTTGACAAGGACTTCATCAAAGATCAGGGTCTGTTTTTGTGATCCGGACATTTGTTCATGGAAAAATACGCTAAAGGTACAACACCACATCGGCATTAAACTGTTTCGAGTTTTTAGCTTCCTTTAGTGCTCACCATCTAGGAAAAGCTTATTCAAAGTTTCCCCTAATTTTCGATCAATCCCTTTCACAGAACACATTAAAAAAAAAAAGGAAATAGGTTTAAGGCACCTATAAGGTGCCTAGCAGCCTAACTGGTCTCGGAGGTTTCCACTGATGTGAACATTAGCCCCGAAAGCCATCTGTCCGGATGCATTATCATCAAGATGATGGGGTTTACCTGAGGGGAGGAGAGGGAGACGCTGACTGTACTGTAATCCTCAGGTGATATCTGATAGAACAGGTGTTCAGGTCAAATCAAAGGTACAGGTGATAAAGCTCACAAGAAGAGATTACAAGGGAAGGTGCAGTTTCTTTAGTTATATAGTTTCGTTAGACATCCTCCACTCCACCGGCTTGCGTTGGCAAGACGTCCTTGTTTCCCTGCGTTTTTTTCCCCCCCCTTTCTTTCCTCGACTTCCAGGGGATGTCGGAACTGACCAGACGAGCCAACAACACGTCTGTAAATCTGTGGTTGTCGAAGCCGTATTCTCTGCAGAGCAACGGCACCGCAGAGCAGCCCCCGAGTAGCAGCATCCAAACCCTTAGGACACGTTACCACTAATCACGGCGTATAGGCGGTTAGGCTTTTTGACGGTGCATTGAGCTTCACACACCGTTGCGGAGAGAAGGAGTTCCCGATTACAGCCTCTGCAAAGCCACAGGGAGCCAGACGGGATCCGCATGTTTCGTGCAATCGTATCCGTACCGTAACAGACCGACGCTTGACTTGCCCACACACTTGTGAGTGTTTTGGCATTCACGGTGCTCCGGGTTAATCCCAGCCAGTATTGATTACTAGTCGAATAACTCTCGCTAACAAACAATCGCCACTGGAATTAAGACCTCGCAATTTTTGCGTCATGTTTTAAGCGATAGTGATGAAGAAAAACGTTTCTCTCCTGTTTTCCCTAAACTTAGTTCACCCTGTAGACGAGGATGAAGGATGTTAGTGTTTTGCCCCCACAAGGCAATAACCAGCTTGCCGGAGCAGCTAGCTCAAGTCTTGCTCAAGGAAGGAGTTTTTTGGTCTAGCCTCTTGGTAACATTTCCCCGAGGCTCAAAATGGTGTCCATGCAACACAAACGTAGTCATCATCATAATTGGTTGTAATTCCGAGATCCTCTTTAGTTTGATTTATCGCCGGTGTGTCATAAAGCATCCCGGTAGACTGGCGGTATATCGTGCCGCAGCGTTATCTCATTAGATGTAGTTTTCCGTGTTAAGCGAACACAAAGTAATACCGCTTGCAGCGAGACATGATGTCAAGGTATTTCAACTTTTTCAACCGCAAAATCTTGTTGGCTCTGATCTCAACTGGGTTGGAAATCTCATCGGGGAAACGGGTCTCATGCAATCTCTGAGCACTTTAGAGGTACTAATCCTAATCTTATCACCTTCACCTTATTATAAGTAATTGACAGTCCAAAAGGTCCCTACTAAATCAACTTCTACTCTTTTTTTTTCTCTCTCTCTCTCTCTGTCTGTCTCTCTCTCTCTCTCTGTCTGTCTCTCTCTCTCTCTCTCTGTGTTTATCACGCTCTCTCTCTCCCTCTCTCTGTTTTTCTCACACGCTCCTGATCCTCTCTCTCCCTGTCATTAATCCTTCCCGGAGACGGCGGCACAGAATGTGACTATCTGCTAACATCAAAGGTCCATTCATGGAGTTGTTGTGGGAAACATTGAATATGGCACATACCGTGCCACGGGCCTGTTTGCAGTTGTTCCTTAATCCAGTGAACAGCTTGTCGGGAAAAATGTGTTAATTACGCTGATTGTGTAACACAATATGGCACATATAATAATAAATGTACTGAAAACCAATTGAATCATAAGACCATGTCAATGCAATGTCCTGGTGTATTGAACTATTAAGAATCTTAAATGAGTTGGGGTTGGACGTTTACACCCCTTCTCACACTAATGCAGGACAATATTGCAGGGTGACATTGATGATGGAGGGTAATTACAGATTGACCAATCAGAGGAAGGAGAAAGTGAGCAGGCATGGCTGACTCTTGGCATATATCACGGTGACACTGTTGGACGCAACACTGTTGGACACAACATAATTGAGATTGGCCCCGGTGCAAATATTTGTTCTTGTGCCCCCCCCCCCTCGCCAAAACACAAGTGCACGTTTGTGTGCGCACACACATGCACGGACACACACAACCACTCCACTTCGATGGTACACCCACGCAAGGGACAGTGAAAGACCCAAAACACACACACACACACACACACACACACACACACATCGACATGCATACGCAGGACCCGAAACACTTACACACTTGGTACACACACAAGCAGACAAACGTGAGATGGGTCATACTTGGGAACTGATACGGTTGAATTAGTCAATACACACGCATTAACATAGCATGTTTCAGGCTACAAAGATCTAGATCTAAAAAGCACCCACACTCATCACCACCACCGCCACCTCAAGTTACTGCAAATATCAGATGCTCCAATCCCCTGAGAATAGGGTGACAGGGTGACGTCCCCTTTTTTTTTTCCAGGGACAGTCCCTGTTTCTGGTGGCCTGTCCCCAGCTGGAGCCGTCCGTGGAAATGTCCCCGATTTGTCTCCAGCTTGTTTTTGGCGGGTGTACCAAAGCATAAAACACATCATAGTAAACCATTTTACTCCAGTACTACCTTTACCATGGTAACAATAGGCAAAAGGTAAATATATCAGATATTTTTGTTCATATATGGACTACAAACTACAAATATCCCCATTTTTCATTTCAGAAATCGGGTCACCTTCCCCAAGAAGCACGTTTTTTTGCCTTTCGTCTGTCTGCCAACTTGATGTTTGGGTGTGTTTTTTCGTGAAGTCACATCGAAGGCCTTCGTGTTCATATTACATCCGAGCATATCGCGTGGGAGATGATTTCCCCCAGAAAGTCGGGCTAGAGACATCAAACAGTACAAAACGTAACGTAAGCGGAGGTCTCCTGAACATGTGCATCTCTGTGCAGTTTGCAACACATGCGTAGGTGTCGGGGTCATGCATAGGTCTCTGTATTCGGGGGTGAGAGTTGAATTGCCGTGTGTATGTGTTTATCTGTGCATGCATGTGTTTATGGTTATCTGTGTGTGTGTGTGTGCATACATGTGTGTGTTTGTGCTTATCTGTGTACATGCATACTGTGTTTATCTGTGTGCATGGATGTATGTGTGTGTATGACGTGCATGTGTATCTGTGTGCATCCATGCGTGTGTGTTTGTGCTTATCTGTGTACATGCATGTGTGTGTGTGTGTGTGTGTGTGTGTGTGTGTGTGTGTGTGTGTGTGTGTGTGTGTGTGCGTGTGTGTACACAGTATGTGCAGAACACATTGGTGATTAGGATCTGGGGGCACATAACAGCAGCACAATCCTTGACATCCAAATGCTTGTGAATGTCGGGCGGGTGTCAGGTGTAGGTTAGCACTTAAAGGACCATACTGGTCGTAAACATCTCTCCTGGCGTCACTAAACATCCGTTCCCAATATAATTGCCACAAATGTAAACAATAGTAATAACTAAGACACTTTGTAAAGTACTTGTATGGCAATTCACCGTTATGTTGCCCATAATCTAGACCAACGCACAATTCCAAAAGGCCAAAGTTTACATTTGCGTCGGGAGCGCGGCTCTTCGGCAGAATCGAAAGTAAGTGATTTTGACGAATGATATCGGTAACAGAGGTTTTTAGTGAAGCCAGGAGAGACGTGGTTACGATGGTTCGATCACCCGGGCCAGTATTATCCTTTAAGGGTGTACTTGGCGGCCAGGGATTTGGACGTAAGTGAGGAGCTGATGGATCAGACAACGCTCCCTCTTCACCTCGTTGACCCCCTGTTGGGCTTAACACCCTGCTCCACCTACAGCTACGCGTCCAAATGGTGTGGAGTTGAAATCCCTAGCATTCCATCATGTCAACACTTAGAAAGCATGAGATTTAATGCTGACCTAATTGTGTGTGTGTGAGAGAGAAACAGAGAGTGTATTTACTTCTCTGACAGAAGTCATGACCTGACCCCACCCCCCCCCCCCCCCCCTACGTTGCCCTGAGAAATGTCCAACATGAATTTTCATGCACCACAGAGGAGCAACGTGCCTTAGTTGTAACATTGTTGTTCATGTTGACAACAGCATTTTTGCTTAAATATGATCAGAATCCGTGTCATTGCCAGGTAAGTATGCATGTGAGGATTTCATAAATTCTTCATAGCCCTCATAAATAGTTTATGAATACTAGTGTAGTATTGTAATAATACAATAATGTAGAAAACACTTGGTTTGACTTTAAGCATTTTAGCACTTTCATTCATCAGGTGGGATTGTTTTCTTTATTGTTAAGAAATAATAATAATCATCATAACGATAATCATAATTATTAACTCATTAGTCATTTTAATATTAGCATATATGAGTATAATCATTATTCCACTCACAGATCTCCATTCCTAGATCTTCCATATTGGTCATTTGAGCTTCACTGTGCGTCGTTGATACAAGAGTTTTCTTATGTGATACTTTGATCTAAGAAGTAACACGGATGCTAAGTTAATGTTTGGATATGTCATGCAGAAATACATAGACACAGATAGGCAGGGAGGGAGACTGATGGATGGACAGACAGATAAGATAATATTTTCCCGCAGATAATATCTGCCTGGGGTTTGAGCTGCTCCACATGAGTCTGTGTGACTTCCTAACTGAAAACCAAGCTCTGCCCCCGGATGACATCCGCACTGGTTTGAATCAGGTCTGTTGTGCCTCAAGCTCAGGAATATTACACTTGTTCTGAACACGTTTCTGGAAAGGTAGTATATGGAAATTCATTATGTTACATTTACGTTTACAGACCAAACCACCTAGAATTATGTCCAGGAGTTATGTACAATTAAGTAGTTACGCAGGAATCTTGAGCTGTTGTGTATTTCCTTATATAGTAGTCAAAATAAAAAATTACAAAGTGAGCAAGAGAATTTGACACATTTTATGAATCAGTTTTGTTTCATACTCACTATACTGAAGATTAAGTGTGGCTGATTTGTTTTAAATACACAACGGCTCGAGAGCCCTGCGTAATTGGGCGTGTCACTACTTAATAGTAAGTAAGTCATGGATGTAATTATAGGTGGTTTGGTTTGACACTGACATACGTCCTCTCCCCCCAGATGGAAAGATCAGTGGAGGTAACATTCACTTTTTCTTTCCGCTGACTAATATTGATGGATGTGTTTTTAACTTTAGCTGGACTTGGAAAAGCTTGCACGCTCGCCTCAGGCCAGGAGTTTACATTACAGTTTACAGTCTCATTTCAGGGCCACTGTCCGTCAGGCGAGTGCAGTAAAAGTGAGTGAAACGTTTTTTCAGGTCCACCTTAAAATTGCATTGTTATCCGTCCTCCTTAAAAAAATAGTGCAGGGCTTCCAGGACCTCTCCCTATACAGATACACAAACAATCAGTTGAGTCTGAGTGCACAATCAGACTCAGGGTTGCCAGGTCTGTGGTTTTCCCGTGGAATTGGGCTTCTTTTGCCACAGGTTACATTTTTTGTCCACTGGTTGGGTAGACCTATTTTGCATGCAAATTACATGAGTCATATGTATCTTTAAATAAAAATCCTTATTTTAAATGAAATAATTTATTTATACCAAAATCCTACCAAACTATCAAACAGGTAAGATTAAATGATTTTAATTCAATAAATACGTAGCTTATTTCCACAGGTATTGTGAGTATATTATTAAAAGGATAAGGTGTATCAGTTGAAATAAGGTCATGCTAACAATGATATAGCCTACTTACAAATGTATTTGTGATAAGTATATGATTAAAAAATTGTGAAGCAAGGGTTTCAGTTTGAATAAGGTATTGCATTAAGTAGTCCAGGCAGGGAGGAAGAGGGAAAAGGGAAGGGAAAGCAAAAAGCAACAGGTTCATTTGTGCATCAGTAAATTGGTCTACACGTTCACAGAGCTGTATTTTATTGATGATAATATACTGTATAATTACACAAGGCTATTGTAGGCTCTAGGAGAGAGAACATGGAAAACTGTTTTTGATGCTGGCACTAAACGTTTATGGTGCTACTTTGTACAATACACTTGGCAATGACAGCAATGTTGTTGGACTTTAAAAGCAGTGTATATGGTTTGGCGGGGCACATTTTGAGTTCTGGTATTTTGGTTTCTGGGCTGGTTTTGCTTGGTCATTGTGCTGTGCCGGTTTTGTCACACAGACTTGGCAACCCTGTTCAGACTCGACTCCCAACGCTAGTCATATCAGACAGAGCCAGTCCAATGCCCAAAGCAGAGAGCTTACTTGTTTCTACAAGTGCAACAAAAATGTGGAGCAAGGACTGCTATGCACACATTGCTCTCTCTCGGTTCTGTAATCCTCTTCCACTTGCCGCAGTTAATCGCTGGTAATTGGTTCGCTTTATCACTAGGCTAATATATGTTAATATGTTTCAAAATATGTTTCGATAATTTGTTGGCTGGGGTTAAATTATGGATTTAAAGTAGGGCTGACCGATAAATCATATTTCCATTGTCATCGCGATATGAACATGCATGTTAAGCACATCGCAAAAGACGGCCTGCAACACAATGAATACAAAAAACGTGCCATGCATTCACACTCAACATGCAAACTTATGACCTGGAGCGTCAGCTACCCTTAATCGGTGTTAATTTGGTGGCAACCGCGAGCCACAAGGTTAGTTAGCACGATGGCTGAGGAAGAAGAGAAGCGTGCGGAAAAATGTGGTTGATGAAGACCTTGTGAGGAAAAAGAAAAGCACTTCTGCTATTTGGAATTATTTGGGATTCGAGGAACGATGTGTTGTGTCACAATGTCACAAATGACAAATGTCCCATTGAAAAATTCCCACAAAGGTTTCCACACACATTTACCACTTTCTCCCTATTCCCTTCTCCCCATGTTTTGCGACAGGCTTTTGATGTCATTGAACATCTTGTAACAAACCCGACCCGACCCCCAACGATTTCCTTTGATTCAACTGGAATATAATCCACTGGTTGATTGAATTTAATACCCCTCCAAATCTGAGATTAAACGAATTTAGTGCTCCCAGTGGTGCCATTGCTTTCCTTTGAAATCCCCTCTTTCACGCCTCTGTGCGCTGTTAAAGCACCTAATGGCCCGTCTGAGTGGTGAAGACGCGGGGAGACGACAAGGGAGAGAGCAGAATGGACCTTGCTGTGTCCGTTCCAGGGATTGAGGAAGAAACAAAAAAGAAGATAAAGAGTGTCAGAGAGAGAGAGAGAGAGAGAGAGAGAGAGAGAGAGAGAGAGAGAGAGAACAAAGTTTTAAAAATGTCAGAAAAAAGTTTTAAAAATGTCAAGCAACAGGGATAAGGGATTACAGGTGACTACTGGGTTACCTCTGTGTGGAGCCGCCAGCCACCATAATCATGGACTGCGTGAGTGATACCATGATTGGCCCGGGAAGAGGAAGAGGATGCTGAGAGGAATCCATGGGAAACTGGGGGCCACAATGACAATATCCCACAGAGTGAGACATGGCCACTGCTGCCATCCATTGGAGATCCATCTTTCATTTTTTTGTGTCTCTCAGAGAGGTGACAGAAGACTTCCTCTCCTGTCGGCCCTTCCAGCCAAAACACTTTGTGGGCTGATGTTTCAAAAGGAGCTCATATTGGACACTGACGGTAATAGTTGACAATGTGAGAGCCAAAAGGATTTAGGGGCAGATGGAGATAGAGAGACGGGTGGGTGGTTGTGTGTGTGTGTGTGTGGGGGGGGGGGACTGAGAATGTGAGAACATGATGAATGTCCTGGTTAGGGTCACTGAAAAGGAGGCTGTGTATACTAAGAACCCATCTTACCACAGGAGAAGAGAGCAGGACACTGTCGTTAAGTAACGCTTACACTCGTATAACGCTCCGCATTGACTCGTAGCATAGACGGAGAAGATGGGGGGGGGGGGGGAGAACATGAAGTTACTCTACGTGAACTCAAAGGAACGGCTTCATTCCCAGCAGCAGCTAATTCCATTGTGAGTGACCACACACATATATATATACACAACCTGGACAACCGCATCGGTATGTTTCTATTCAATCTCCTTTAACCCAGGTTTGAAAAGAAAAAGAAAAAAAACGTTAACTTTATATAACTTTTTTCAAATGTGAATTTGAAAAGGGAATGCTATCGTTGAATCTGCTCTCAGGGTGAGTAATGTAATCGTATTAAATGCATCCATCCATCCACTATTCCATCCATGCTCTCTATTTTCTTGAATAAAATACTGGTAAGGGTTGCTCCCGTGCTCCTCAATTGTGTTAGATATACTTTGTTCCTTTTCAAACTCATTTTGATTATCTGTAATCTGATTATGTTTAACATTTTTGTTTTAATCCGATTACCGCGATTCGGTTGCATTTAATCCATTCTTCCGCCATCTTGAAATAAAAGGTGCCCTTGATGCGAGGTAGGGACACAGAAAGGAATCGGTTGCAGGTAAAAGAATGAAGGAGGTAACTGTGTGTGCTTTTGTTTGTGTGTAGCATAACAATGTGCAACAATACGCACATACACACACCCTATAGCACCTTGCTGGGTGGGGATAACGAAGGGCGCCTTGGGACGTCATCATCGAGTCATCTCGCCATTTCATTCCCCTTACATAACCCCCTTGCTCCACGTGCTGCAGATGCCCTCCGCAAGGCATTCCAATATACGCTAACCCAAACCTGATGCCCAGATTACCCTTGACAGCCCGCGGGAATTTTGGCTCTAATCTTAAAATCTTGATGTCTGGATGGCGAGGGGATGAGCAGCGGTGCCCGCGTCATCCGGATTCCTGCAGCAACTGGAAGGGTGGGCGAGAGAGAGCACAGGAGAGAGGTTTATATAACGCTCGGTCATTTCCCTCCCTGTGAGACTGAATGAAGCCACCTCAGCAGAACCCGGCCCTCAGCTGGCGGCACACACATGCTTTACATAATTGTTGCAATGAGACCACACAATGTGGTCGAGTGTGTGTGAGTGTGTGTGTGTGCGGGAAAAAAATGTAATGCCTGTCCACCGAAAGTTTTTGTGCCGATTTTTCTATGTCGGAAATATTGAATTTATTTAAATAAATTTCACAATCACGAACAAAACGGCAAAAAAACAAACAAATCTGGTGCTGAAAAGTGAAACAAAAACAAGGGAATGATGCAACGTGTGTCCCGTTACCTCATTTGTTTAAAACAGTTAATAACAATGTGGAAACATGGGCGCCGATTACACGGACAGCTAGAAGACCCCTCCCTCTGCGCAAAGTGGACTTGCCCGTCAAGGACTTGCCCGAGAGGTTTTCATCATTCAAGAGAACGACTTACTGGTATACAGGATAAGCATAAGATCAATAGCTTCACAATTACAATAAAAGTGGATGAAAAATGAACCAAAAAGGAAAACATATGCTAAAAACTTGCAATGTTGTGAGTAAAGCATCAGAAAAGCAGCAGAACAGAGCACTGATGCCACGTCTCTTAAATACACAAAGTAGGATATACATCATTATTCTACTTTATTCTATACAGGGTTTGTTAATGAGTGAGTGTGTGTGTGTGTGTGTGTGTGTGTGTGTGTGTGTATCTGAGTGAGAGCCGGAAGGATGAATATTGTTCTTTCTCGGTTGTATCTTTCCTTTTTTAGCTCTCCACTTGTGAGCCATTAGACAAATGGGTTGATTGTAAATGTTGTTTTTTTCATTATGGTTGGCATGTGTGTGACAAACTCGGCTGTGAGGGCTGCTGTGGTCTGAAGTGGATTTAGAGTGGCGGTCGGCCTAATGGAAAGGCTTTAAGCATGGTTCTCGAGAATAATGTAATGCAAGCAATAACGTAAAGGACAATACCGGTCTGGGTGATCAAACCATCGTAGCTGTCTCTCCTGGCTCCACTAAAACATGCGTTACCAATATAATTTGTCAAAATGACTTCCTTGTACCGATTCTGCCGAAGAGCATTTAGTGTGCGCCGCAAATTTAAACAATGCCAAAGTAGTACCTTCGTCTCTACAGGAATCAATGTGCGTCGGTCACTCACTACAGAGTTTGTGGAGTGCTGTATTGCTATTGCATCCTTTAGGAAATCTAAAGTGGCACATGATTGTGTGAGTGTACCGGTACCAGTAGCTGGGCTAGTATGTATGTATTTTCTATGCCGTTTGTTTATCCATTCTGACTGCTGTTGAAAGCACATTACGCCGCTGCCTCCTCCATTCTCCATCCTGTGTCTCCATCTCTCCCAGCTGTAAGGCACCCAGGTGACACCCACACAGGTGCTGACTTACATAAGGTCTGGCTGGCTTGACTAGAATGCCACATATTGGAATACAATCTCTCTCTCTCTCTCTCTCTCTCTCTCTCTCTCTCTACCTCGAGCTATATACCTCACAGGATTTTCAGGTTGCTCAACAGGTGGACTGCATGACCCCCACCCCCCTCCTCCCAACACACACACTCGCACATGTACTCATATACACACACATACGCACCTAGATACATGCTTACCGACCCACACTCACTCTCACTCTCTCTCTCTCTCTCTCTCTCTCTCTCTCTCTCTCTCTCTCTCTCTCTCTCACTACAAGACCCTTCTCTACTATCTGTTTTTTTTTAGTTTTTTTAACATGCTGTGTAATCGATTATCAGTGGGTTATTTCCTGGCAGTTGTTTAGTTGGACTGTGCAACCGTCTGTCCCTCCCTCAAGCCAATCCGACATCTATGTCAATATGTGTCCCCTCAGAACAGAAGTGGTCTCTTGAAACCATTAGTTTTGCTTAAAAACATGTGCGGCCGGTTGGCAACACGTTGTCAGATGTGCGGTTTTTCAACTTTTGTTTGGATTTAGCGTTTCGCCATTCATCCTCCCTAAATGTGTGTGCGTGTGTGTGTGTGTGTGTGTGTGGTGCGATAGAGTTGTTGTGACAGATGATGGGTTTCACAACATCAGCCATGTGAGGGGCTTCTGCAGAAGTGAGAGTGAGTGTGTGTACACGGCAATTACAAAATAAATAAATATGTAATTTGTTTTTATATATATATATATATTTATTTATTTGTATTTATATATATTTTTTTAATATATATATTATTCTAGAGTTTCGTGAGTATAAGTCTTCAACAACGTAATGTTTGAAATATTTGAAACCAATATTTCGGGAGGAATCTGCCGCATCAGGAAGCATCACTTTGACTCACAGGATGGGCATTTCCCCTCCCCTGCCGGGCTGTCTGTCTGTTTGTCTGTCTGTTTGTCTGTCTGTCTGTCTGGCAGGCGGCCGATGGCACAGTCCTTCCCCTTTACTGATATTGAAAGTTTGTTTTTCATTCTAACCCTTTTATGTTAGTTTCTTTCTTTTTTTATCAGCATTGAAGGCTACGTGCTTGAAATCATCACACGATGATCAGGCCGTGATAGCGGGACATATTAAAGCCAGACGCAGGTGGTGGCGCTCCATTGGAAACAGAAGCAGTAGCAGGAAATGATGCGATTTCAGCCACATGCCACGAGTGTTACAGGCAAAGGAGGACCGCTCTATCTAATACCCCTGAACTGCTCCCTTTCAAAGAACCAGAACGAGTTCAAACCGGTTCGTACTGGTTCGGGGTCCGACCGATATTGGTTAGGAAATTACTGTAAAGACCTCTCCTCGATACCTGGCTGCTCTCTTTTAGTTTAGTTTTGCTTTTACATTTTGGTCTGCTTGCCCCACTCATCCATTGTTTTTGTGCATTAAGCTTTTTTTTTGCACAAAAAATGGATAAGGGCATAATTTGAAACGTATACATGGTAAAACACAGTATACACATGATACATGTGTATGTCGTTTAAGCTTGGGAAGACGATTTATAGCCTGATTTTACCTCGATTTCCCCCTCGATTGATTTTTCAGCATTACTCATCAGCGTCTCGTTAGCCAAATGTGTTGATTACTCGTTATGTTCATGTTTCTGCGGCTGCTATTCGTCCAAAGTGAAGTTCTGTTTCCTGAGATGTTTAATCGCTGCGTAGCTCCCAAGCCTGCCATGGCGGGAAGGAGAGAGGATAAGCCAGGAGAGAAGAGGAGATGTGAGGAAAGGAGATGACTGCCAGAGGTCAAGACGAGAGGAGGAGGAGGAGGAGGAGGCAAGACTGGAAAGCTCAGGTCCAGGGTGGAGGACAAGGGGGAGATGAGCGAGACATGCTCCGTGTGCTGGCAGACAGGCCGTGACCCCGGTGGGCCTGTAAGGGAGAGGACTCAACTTGAACCGAAGACAGATCACCTCCAGGCATACTGCAGACATTGTCCGCAGCAACGCATCCACCACCACCACACTCAAAGGTTTATTTGTCCTCACCTGCAAAACAGTTTAGTGTGACATTTTTTTGCAACGCGCTGGTTGCCGTGCACTCGACTCCCACCGCGTGTGGAGCTATCACGAGAGTTTAGAAACCTACAATTGTATTCACAATTCGACTCGGTGGTCCAGACATCAGTCTGACTAGCTTTTCACGTAGTGACTACATATCCAGCCTTTGGTCCTCAGCTGTCATTTACTCACACACACACACACACACACACACACACACACAAATATTTCTACCGGCCTATTAAAAAAATTATTAGAAGAATTCTCAACTGCTTGTCTGGTGTGTGTATGTGTGTGTGTGTGTGTGTGTGTGTGTGTGTGTGTGTGTGTGTGTGTGTGTGTGTGTGTGTGTGTG
>JAOPJI010000085.1:9514403-9531328 GCA_027122695.1 Merluccius productus
TGTGTGTGTGTGTGTGTGTGTGTGTGTGTGTGTGTGTGTGTGTGTGTGTGTGTGTGTGTGTGTGTGTGTGTGCACGCATGCATGCATATGTGAGTGTGTGAGCATGTTTGTGTGAGGCACCTCTCAAAAGAGCCTTCTGTAAAGTAAACACATCTAGCAAGAAGAAGAAGAAGAAGAAGAAGAAGAAGAAGAAGAAGAAGAAGAAGAAGAAGAAGAAGAAGAATATAAAATGTTGTTTTATATAATATATATGTTTTTCAAATCACAACTCATCAACAACAACAACAATTCAACGACTATGTTGACTTACAGTCTGTACATACCCTTGATTCGCATACAAGACAATGAAAACAACAATTAACCATAAATGAGATGAAACCATGAACTGGCTTTGACCCACAGGCGTCACAAGAGAGAGACTGGTGGACACCGATTCAACAGACTGGCTTTTCGGAGAATATATACTATCAGGACACCAGATGGCGCCAGAGTGTCTGTTACTTTTTTTTAAATAAAAGTTACTGTGACCACTAGTGGCCGCTAAAGGTCTGCTGTTAGAAAATATCCCATAATGCCTGCGCGCTCCTGGTGTATTCATTTGAATGGCAACTCTAACGAGCTCGCAAACTAGCATGCGTGAGAGACACACCAACTAGTGGAGTTTGGCCTTTAACCAAAAACCACAGTTTTTAAATTGACTACTGAAAAACCCCCGGCCAGGCGCTTTGGCTTTTTCAAAATGAAACGGTCAGTATTCATTCAAAGTCATTCGTGGCTGTTGCTAGTTTCTTTAAGTTTGGAGAGCTAGCTAGCTAGCTAGCTTGCGTAGCTTCCACTAGCGGCCCAGCTGTACCCTGGTGTTTATCCTGTGCTGCAGATTAGCTGTGGCATCAGGCTAACGTTGAGCTGGTCTCTGTGACCCCACAGATAACGCAGTGCAGTGTTGTACTGTACTTAAAGATGTCTCTAACGTTAACGTTACTCTTTAAGCACGTTAACCCGATACGGCTAACTTAATCAGGCTAATCATTGCTGTCAATGGTAGCTACCTGTTGGGCTAATGTTTGCCTCGCAGTAAGAGCCCACGCCTTGTTAACCAAATAGGTGTTGCTTTATTTGAACTACCGCTTTGATGGGTGTTTTTTTAAGCGTGTGTACAAAACAATGTTTTCCTTTGAAAGCAAAGGTCAATGTCAAAATGGACACATGCTACTGCTGCCACTCTGTGACAAGTTGTGTGACAGGTTGTATGACTTGCTGGTGTGTCTTGGCTCCACAGTGTCCCTCACCATGGCTGCTGGAGGTCATGATGAGAGGCTGCGCGGAAGTCGTGCTTTAAACCACAACATACCACGTGATGGCCTTTTGCGACCCAGCCTGCATCCTGATGCTGAGCGAAACATGAAGCAGGTGGGTGTGTCTCAGGTACATGTGTGACCTATGGCCCATTACCTAACCTGTATGTGTATAACCTATGTCTCAGGTTTTGTAGACGACTCAGTCAAGTAGACCGTGTCCTTGGTGACTACTTATAATAATAATTGCATTGATGATGTAGTCCTGGCTTTATTCCCTATCCTTTTGTTTTAGGTGGATTTTTTAAATAAGGAAGCGTTAGATAAAGAGAGGTGAGTTTCTGATCCACTTCCCGCAGGGATCATTTGACCATCATGACCACTATCTTCATTCCATAGATAATCACTATCCATAATGAGACCACCAAGTCACCTAGTCATACTCCTCCTATGCACCATGGCGGTGACACTGAATTCTTTAAACTCCTCGTACGCCACTAAGGCTGAAATATGCTTTTGTGTGAGTGCTACCTCCCCATGAGAGTGTGCCACTATGCTTTTACATAACGTGTGGGTTCGTATTGATTACACCAAAACCAAACCAAGCCATTGTGAGCTTGCTGTGCTTGTAACATTTGAGGTGGATGTCCCTCAAATGTAAATAATAATAATAATAATAATAATAATAATAATGAACTTGCCTGTGTGTGTATATATAAGCGCCATTCATCACCAAGGTGCTTATATACATATATTTCAGCGTAGCTACCAGATACCATGCATCTCATCGCAAAAGCACATTGAAGCCTTTATTATCACACACTGCGGTGGCGCTTGTACCGTGCAGCTTGGTCAGTCAGCGATTCACGTTCCTTTTGCTTGTCTGCAGATCTCAAGTGAGTCGCAGGGGATTTGGACGAGACAAAGCGAAGCGAGTGTCGTCGGTCAAACGGAAGGGACTTCCATTTACAGGGGTCAGCCTGAAACTGCGGTGCCAAACCTCACCGGCAGCAGGCCAGGCCTGTGACTCTGGCATGGCCAACAAGGAGAATGAGCTGGCCTCCGAAGACATGTGGGGCGTTCACTACAACGACAAATGTAGCCACCCACTGACATCCGGAGAGTCTTCCAAGATGGCAGGCTCCAAATGCAGTGATGCCATGGCTCAGGTGAGAATACGAACTTGCCTCCGCGCTCCGAAGTATCTGCTTAGTTTTTCCCCCCCGAGTCATTGTTTTGAAATCACTTCTCTTTTTTTGGCAGCTGTCAAAGGACCATGAGGCAATGTCTCATGTACTGTTTGGGAGGAATCTCCGCTTGAATGTAGCTTTGACACTTTGGCGGCGAAACGCCAGCGAATTTGTGGCTTACCTGATCAGGTATTCTGTTCACTGTATATGTATTCCCTTTGTTCTTTGGGATTCTGTTTTGTAGCCATTTATTTTATTTGTGTGCTGGCAACCGAGACATCGACAAGTCTGGTTCCAGATACAAATGGGACATTTTAAATTGTCTGTTATTTATTTATCGAAGATACCTTAACCTAGTTTGTGGCGCTTGTGATGCCACTGTGGTGATGTATCCCTTTAGTAAGAAACATGGATCATGCACACTTTAATCTTTTTGATTGCATCTTTGTTTCAGAATTCAAGACCCTGGCGTGCTTCTGGACTGCCTACCTGTCTTAACTAAAAAGTAAGCCTTTAGCTTTGACATTTTTCAACATTTTAGAATGATTTTAGTCAAAACAAAGTACCCAGAATAAGTATTAAGTGGTATGAAATTAAAACATCCCCTCTTTCATGACATGTCATTTTACTCTTCAGCCCATGACGAAGCGGTATCAAATTGTAGAAATTCCCATCTGTGTGTGACATTTCGTGTAATGTTTTCTCCAAACAGTTGACAATATTTAGGTTTGCGTTGGTGGAAAAGGGGTAACGGATGCATTGAGATGTGGGCCCACCACTTATTCATCTTTGAACTTTTTTTCTTGCAGCCTTCAAGATGAAGCACTTTGTCTGTCGCTTGGCTGCTGTGTGGATCTCTTACCGCAAGTCAAAGTGGTTCTCGCCAGTACATATGAGGAGTAAGTGTTGTGGGTGTTTCTATTGGGTTTTCATTAAACACGTCTCCCTCTTTTTTTGAATTGAAGGTTTTCATGAACCCGCATGTTTCTTCTGTTTGCGTCCTTCAGGCACTTAATCATTGGTTTACACTGGGTCCAGTCAGTCATCAGGAAATGGTGGCCAGAACTTTCCACAAGTGGCAAAAGCCTGCCAAGCAGTTGTTCAGAAGACAGGTGGGCACTCACTCAAGGAGCAACACGTTATACAATGGAAATGCTTGTTTGGTTTAATGTGAACATTTTCTCCTAATTTTGACAATATTAATGAATTATGTACAGTTGGAACAATATTTAACATGGTGGAAATGGCATGTTGTGGGAGTTAGAAGTTGTTAAAAAAGGACCTATTGTGTGTTTTGCTGTCTATTTCTAACCATGTTTAAGATGCATTTGAACTTCAGGTTCATGGTAGAACAGTTTATTAAATCCCGAGCCACACAATCCGGTAAACAACCTTGTTCAAATGACCTCGTAAGAGAACAAGAGGATATTCTACTGAAGTCGCCGTCCGGCCTGTTTTTTTATTTTTTGTTTTTTTGTAAGTGTAATCAACTTAGATGGTGGAAAAAAAAAAGTCTGATTTGATTTGTGGTCGCAGGAATATTGAACTCATGAAGCAGCAACTGAAGGACTTGTGGAAGGAGGGAGCCAGGTTATGTTCGGTCCCTGGAACCACAGGGGAGATGGCAAAGGTGAACTCGCATACGCTGGGATTATTTATTGGGGGGCACGTCTAGGGCATGTGGTTGATACTTAAATCACTAAAAAAAATGGTATGTCATCAAATGTGAAATGCCAAACCTTCTCTTTTGGGGCCATGTAGGTGTTATTTTAATTGTATGTTTGCATGTTTTGAATAGCTTCTTCTCTTTTATTTCTCTATTAATTAGCTGAAATGATTTGAAACTTCTATGGTCTGTACAGACGGTCTTAAAACAAGCAAAGTAAAAAGTAAAGAAGGGAGTGTAAAGCTTTAAACTGTGTTAAAATGTTTATGTAAATTAATAGTGTTGTGAAGTTTTTATCTTTGCGTGTCGTTAAGCACTCTTTCAA
Source organism: Merluccius productus (assembly GCA_027122695.1). Classification (NCBI taxonomy): domain Eukaryota; kingdom Metazoa; phylum Chordata; class Actinopteri; order Gadiformes; family Merlucciidae; genus Merluccius; species Merluccius productus. The sequence continues at coordinate 9,518,880 of JAOPJI010000085.1, forward strand.
TGAGGCGTTTCATTGTTTATCAGGTCATCGAGTCCTGGGTATCTCAACTCCGCTGACGGTTGTGGACGGAGCACAAAGAGGGTGGGACCACTGCTGCCATCGGCACGGCTGCGGGCAGCACGCTGGGCCAATTAGGAAAGCGGGAGAACTGGTGCAATCTGCCGCTCGAACCTCTTGCGTGGACCATGCAGTTCATGCAGCTTCCTCAATTAGGGCCAGAGACACTTAAGGAGGGCGCAAAGAGCCTCCCAGCCAAAAACCTCACACACGGAACAGGAAATGACTGCTTCACATTGAAGTGGATTGTTTTTTTTTTAAGGGGCATAAAACAGACCTTCGTCATGGTAGGTCTCGTTCGCTCTATGAAGTGCCGAACTGCTCCTTATCACACTGCTTGAAGCGCAACGACACCCGCATGGATGGATGTGACGACCCCCACTGTTGCGTTTTGCACCTGGACGCTTGAAGTTTAATCAAGACACTGACACTGCAGCAGTCTTAAGTTATTAGCGTTTTATTTTTTTCTTTCATCAGTTTGCCTCTTACTATGACAATTGACTGTACAAAATAAATAATAAAACCAAATATGTCGGATATTTTTTTCCAAGTTTCTACAATAAGGCGGTCTGCAACCTTTTGATTTGTTTTTGACTATGCCATTATTTTCTCCCTTTTTATTTTTTTTATGCCAGTTACTCGTATCAAGAGACCAATATGGTATTTATAGTAATACATGTCCTTACATTTTTAATAATTGATCACTGGTTTATTTTTTATAACTTGTACTTGTATAAATTGGATGGGTGTGAAATTGTAATTGCGTAGAGGTAATATTAGTGCATTACTGAAAATTAACCAGTGCATTATTTCATTTCATTTCATGTAGGTTTTATTTCCAGAAATGACTTAATTAATCTCCGTTAATGCTTGTGATTTTATACAGAAATATATATGTTACACAGCACCTGAGGGGAAAGGGGACGGAATGCCAAAATACCGTTTGTCAATAAAGTTTATTTCAAAAAGTGACGTCATTATTTTCAGCGGAGACAGCTGCTTCCCGTAACCGAATCGTGACGGTATATTACATGTTTTAGGGACGTTAAATCGGGATACGGTAACTTATAGACATGGCGAAGATGAACGGGCTAACGCGGGTTTTGTTTTATATACAAGCATATGTGGTTTTAGCGTTTTGTTTTACCGATATGGAAACGGGGCCTAGTAATGGTTTATCGACACAACCGAACGGAGACCGTTTTAAGATCGAGGGACGAGCCATAGTCCCGGGTGTGAGGACCCAGGACTGGGTTTCCAAAGCCCGGGTCCTGGTGGAGGGCGAAGAGTTCGTGGGCTTTTTGAGGTGAGAAACGGCGAAAGAAGAAAAAGGCAAAAAAAAATAGGCCAATACTTGCAGATGCCGCTAGCTAGCCGGTGTGGCTAGCTGGTGTCAGCCATAGCCACCGCGCTAGGCTACCCTCAGCCGCTGTAACGCTCAGTGTAACTGTAACCTCTCTTCCTGGAGACATGCTTCCTTTCTCCACCTAGCAGCCTGCAGCATAACCACACGTTTCAAATGAGCACGACATATGCTAATATTAGGTGTTTGTTCAACATGGGGTGTCGACATAGGCCTATAGCTTGCATACTGACCCTGTTAAGATGTGATATTGCATAGTACTGCAATGTCAAATCTAAAAATGCTGTCAGTTCTATAGAGCTACTTATCACAGTGCAACCTTGCTCTTTATTGATACGTTTATGAGTTGCAACTGTTAAAATTATACATGTGGGTTGTTGACCATTGTACACTTGGGAGTGGCTGGTGGTGCAGACAGACCCTCTCCATTTTACTCAGATGGAAATCCAAAGCAATGTTTTACTGCTGACCAATACATTAAACCACTAATCTGTTTCCCTCCTATTTATTTACCCTTTTCTTTTAGAACTGATGGAAGTTTTGCAGTGAATGATATTCCCCCAGGATCCTATGTTGTGGAAGTTGTAACACCGGCATATAAATTTGATCCAGTGCGAGTGGATATCACGTCCAAAGGAAAAATGAGGTATTCAGAGAGAAATGTCAGAGATACAGGGCAAAATATTACAGAATTGTGTCCACTGTCCAGCAATACATTACACGTTAAGATATGCTTGATTGCAGGTCGTCCTTAAACCACCTTTAACTCTTCATAGGGCACGTCTTGTGAACCACATCAAGACTTCAGAGGTTATCCGTATGCCGTACCCTCTCCAGATCAGATCTCCTGGCCCAAATATCTACTTCACCAAGAGAGAGACCTGGGGCTGGACTGACTTTCTCATGAATCCCATGGTAACTTGTGATTGCTAATATACTTAAATTAAACATTTGTAATTTCTAAGCACTTCCAAACATATTTACGCTCATTTTCTGTCAGCTTGATAACATCTTATCGACCCATTTATAGTGACACACACACACACAGGATTGTATGAATCATAAAGGATAATTTGAGCAGTGTTAAGTTGACGGAAGGTTGAAGTACGGTTAGTTTATGTGATTTTATTTGTGTTTTTTTATGCTCTGATGTTATTCCTGGTGGTTCCCCTCACAGGTAATGATGATGGTTCTACCCCTGCTGATCATTGTCCTGCTGCCCAAGGTCGTCAACACCAATGACCCAGAGATGAGAAAGGTAAAGTCCCCATCCATGGTCCAAACCACCTACATTTGCACTTAGTAGGGCTGTACCCTAAAAGACGATTAGTCAAATCGTCGTTCGGAGAGCCCCGAATCGACTCGAATTCTCTCAAACAATCGCAGTTATTTGTTTTTTTATGTGTATTATAATAACCGAATAAAACATAATATAAAGGCTTAACATATAGGAATGTCATGACGGTAATCATGGAAAAGAGAAACAATTATTAGAAGATAATTAATGCTTCGCGAGATGTATTATAGCAGTGAACTAATGGGACAGTCCTTGGTGTTGAGTGGTCCAAGTCACCGGGCGTCACTTCAACTTGCTTCCGTAGGCCAGTTACCGTAATGGCGTCTAAAGCTGGAAAATGTTTTTTGTTTTTTTTTGAAACCACAAACCGTCAAATAATCGATTGACCTTGGTGACTCGGGAGTCGACTTCTGAGTTGGATACAGCTACACATTTACATTTAGTGGACATTTTTATCCAAAGTGATGCTGAAAACAATCAGCATACAATCGTTCATGCTATGAGTGGCCCCTTTGTTTTAACTGATCTGTACTGAGTATATTTATGAGTAAATACATTGGCCTCAACTCATTTCAATACAATAGTTGTCCTGTTTTCCATTTTGGATGGATTCTTTTTGTGTAAACTTTTTGTCCTGTCGGAGTGGTGCAGGAATGAGTCCTAAAACCCGGAAATCCAATAACATTTTGGCACTTCCGGTTCTCTCGTCTCAAAGTCAACGGGTTTTTTTTAATGGGTTTTTGGTTAGATGGCTGAAATAAGGTCTGTGGTTAACACAATCTTAAGAGATTGCCACGATGTGGTCTACGACATAAAATATGTCAGTAAATACCCCACTCGTGATTTTTGAAGCTTTTACGTGTCTTAAAAAACGTCAAAGTCAAAAGTCATAAAAGTAGTGTTCATCGGTGAAGATTATCTTGCTTAACAAAACATGTGAGTATCATAGACATTTGTTTGCCACAGAGCTTATTTTCTGCAATAATCCAAAAGCCAATGGAAAAACAAAGCCAATGGCTTTTTGTCAAGGGAACCCAGGGCGAAGCTAACTTACGTCATTCCCTGCACCACTCTATTACCAGGCACTTATGCCACTTCACACCAGTTTGATCACTACTTGCTTCACTACCTGCCACCAGCCAATGGCTGATAGATTTGACCGGTAGGTTGGCAGGTTAAAAAAAATGCGGGGTTACATATTAAAACAATTGCTTGGCTGGTAGATTTCTGGATCTCTGGCGGGTAAAAAACACAATTATAAAAGTTAAATTTGGACCCTGGCTGTGTGTTTGTATATTTTATTACACAGATTTGTTGAATACGCAATTCTGATTGGTCAGAACCCTTCAGCGTGACTCAAGACCCCTCTTCGCATCAGTGTCCTGCATTACCCTGTTGGGGTTATTTCGCGATAATGACCAGCCCGCTGTACATGATCCCTTACTTATCATCTTTTGTCTTCATCTCCAGGAAATGGAACAGTCCATGAACATGCTGAACCCCAACCCAGAGCTGCCAGACGTGTCCGAGTTCATGACCAAGCTGTTCTCTGGAGGCTCCAAGGGCTCTGGGAAGCCCAGCGGCAGCAGCAGCAGCAAAGGTACCAGGCCTGCGGTGAAACGGAGGTAGTACCAAGAAGACCCACTCTGCTAGACCTTCCCACAACCGGAAGTAACGGATCGTGCCACCATGGAAGCATGCATTTTTAAAAATACAATTAAGTTGTTTTCTTCTAGTCTGTTGTACAGTTACCCCCCCCCCCCCCTTCCTCAACAAAAAAGGGGGCGTTACCCTCTCGCCCCAATAAGTCTGGCTGTCTAATATAGGACTTGGTTGGTTTTTTTGCACTGAACTGTAAAATCTTAAAATTCTCCCAAAAGATATAACTTTATTTAATATTACCATATGTTGGTCGTGTAACTATAGTCATCATGGTTCAGAAATAGTCTTTATTCTCTTCATATTCTTTCTGGTGTGCATTCTCGACTGCTGCTGACTCTCAGACACATGGTCAACCTATTCCACTACTTGAAAGATAACCTCTATCAAAATTCCGAGATTTCCTTCTTTTTTTTTTTTCCTTCTCTTGATTTATACGACTGTGAATGAAGATTAATTGAATTTTAGTTATGATATAAACAGACTTATTTAAAAAGCTTAAATAAATACATTGAGATGATATAACAACACTGTTTTCTTTATTTAAATGGTCTATGGGGGGGGGGGGGGTTCAGAGCAAACTTATCAGGGAATAGTTTTTAATTTGATGCTTTTTTTTACACCATTGTTTATGGGTTAAGTTGGCACAATAATTAAACGTTGGCGATGCATCACTGAATGAATCACTGTGTGCGACTACGTGAGACATTTCGGAATTGCTTTGAAAGTAAGACCCCAGAGGACGATGCCCTCGATACTTACTCTAATAAGGGCCACAGGTCTTGATATTAAATGTGCCCGTGATGCATGTTCTAAGAGTCGTTGATGAATCACCCCTGGTTACTGAAAGGACAAAGGTTGTGGTTAATGACTCATCTTAATAAGAGGTTCATTTAACCGGGGATGTGTTGCCGTAGCGCCAGCCAACTGGAGCCCAGAGACCGTTGAGATGGTACAGCTTGCTATTAAAAGAGCTGCCTTCCGCTTCTATTAGAAGTCCCTAGTGGGGGCACTCGTCACCGGTCTCGACAACAGCTTGCGCAAGATTTGCTTCAGTTATGTACTTGTTTTTCATGCCTGCAGTGATACAATATTTCACACAAAGCATACTTTTTTTGCAATGGAGATCAGTCGTGCTGAAAAAACAATGTTCTCATGTTTGTTCATATTGTATTTCACTTTTCCATGCTTGCAGACTCACAATCGCACAATAATTGCAGACAGAATATTAGCTTTGAACCTTGATACACAGAGCAAGTATCACCACGTAAGCAAAATAAAGGCACAGAGTCAAGGGGGAGAAATGTGTAACATGAAATGATAGAGGTAAAAAATAATACTTATACATTATATATCATGGAATGTATCTTTTTAAATTATTTTCAGACTAATGCTAGGTTGGCTAGTTAAAGATATTTTTGAAATGATGTGTATGAGCTTAGAAACCATTGTATAAGAAAATAGATCTACCAACAAAATGCAATGTAAACATTGTGCAGATTAGCCCTTGAACACAACATTAAAACATTTTAACTCAAAAGGCTTCAAATGATGTAATGGTTGGGGCATATAAATATATACATACATAAACATTCAATAGACACCAATAAGGCAAGGCAAATTACATACTTGATAGTGTAAAGTCCATCAAAAAATCCACATTTCAAATGTTTAACAAATCCTCAATTGTTAAAGCCTACAATTATCTCAATTATGCACAGTGTATGTGAGATGTAGGTGTGAGATGATGTAACATGTAATGTTTTTCAACGATTATACTCAATCAGTCTTTACGTGCACACTAATAAACCATTCTCAATCTGATTAGGGCAATCAAATTATTAACTGTGATGTAAACACCTTAGATTGGTTAATCAATTTAATTCCGGGGCATAACGTGGTTAAGACACTGCGACAACTCAATCATTGTCCTATGTACTTTGTCTTTTAAACACTGTCGATGTATTCTGTGCATGTACTAGAGATGTCAGATTCACATCCCATCCACCCGGGGAACAGCCAATTCTCCGGATACATCAACCTTGTTCTGTTTTTCACATTGTTGACCGACGATGACTAACAAAATATCTTCACGGTTGCAAATCAACACAACACAATAACTCAAGACCTGTTGATCCATCGCTTATCAATCTCACCAAATGTTGCATTTTGTGGGCCTGTCACATCCACAAGTGACCTAACTTCTGTTGAATACGTACATAGATTATGTGAGTGTCCATGTAAAGTGTATGATAATCATTATGTAAATATACGTGGAGTACGACGTTATGGAGTATCTGTTCATTCAGCCTCAGTTGAACTAAACTGCATGTAAACGTACTGAATATGAAGCTACCGTGGTAAAAGTTCAGTCTTTCCGTCCCTGCTACCTGCACAACAGCACTTTGGTACAGCATTATGCACTGACAACTCAAGAGCCCCGTCAACACCTCCTTGCCAACCGTTGTCACTTGTTTTTCAATCCACCTTTGGCATCGCTTTTGACACTTTTTACGATGTGACCCATATTAGCTGATTTTATTGGTGACATTCGGGTTCTGACCACCCCAGTACAGTTTGTCCTCCCCTCTCTTGCTCCTCCACTGGCAGAGCAAGAGCATGCGGAAGGTCTTCTGGAAGGTCTTGTTGCACAGGGCGTAGCACATGGGGTTGATGGTGCTGTTGACGTAACACAGCCAGTAGCCCAGGTGCCACAGCGACATGGGGATGCAGTCGCGGCAGAAGGTCGAGACGAGCACCATGATGTTGTAGGGCGTCCACGTCAGGATGAAGGCCAGCAGGATGGCACTGAGCGTCTGCGCCGCCTTCTTCTCCTTAATCAGCACCATCCTCTTCCTCTTGGTAATCTGGCTTTTCAGGACGGGGTCCATGGGTTTGGATGTGGCCGAGGAGGAAGGGGAAGAGTTCTTGCTGTTGGCGTGCTCTGTTTCGCAGTCGGCGTCCGGTGCAGAAGCAACAGGGTCTCCGTTCTGATCCTTGACGACCGGTTTGAACTTGTACGAGATGCACTTGGTGCTCTTCTTCTTCGGCGGGGTGGTGAAATGCCTCTCTTCTTCATAGTCAATCACCCTTCCGTTCTTGCCGAGGCTCAGACCTGTGCTTTGATCTTTCGGGGACCCCTGTGGCGTGTCCGTGGAGCTGTGGTGCTCTTCCTCCTCCGATGAAGTGTAGCTGTTAAGGGACGTTATCTGGCTGGTCTTGACCCACCCTTCCTCTGACCTTGTGGTGGTCTTGGTGGCGTTACTCTGGTTAGAGGAAGACCAGGAGGCCTGGCTCCTGTCCCTTCTGTAGCTGGTGAAACGAAAGCAGGACTGAATGATGGTTTTCTGTGGCCTGGACCCCTCGGAGGCATCCGCGGTGGAGAGCCCCTGAAGTTCTGCCAGGTCCTTTGTCCGTCTTTCTGTCTCCTTGTAGATCCGACAGTAAAGGATAGTCATAACAGACACAGGAATGTAGAAAGCGGCGATGGCCGTGCCAAATGTAATCACAGGCTCCGAGAAAAACTGTATTTGGCACTTGTCCGGAGACTCTCTTCTCTTGCCTACAAAGTACTGCCAGCAGAGTATGGGCGGCGCCCACAAGACGAAGGATACCAGCCACGCCATTCCAATCATGATGGCGGCCCGCTTCGGAGTCCGCTTAGCCCTGTACGTGAGCGGTCTAGTGATTGAGAAATACCTGTCAAAGCTGATGACAAGCAAGTTCATGACCGAAGCGTTGCTGGCTACGTAATCCAGCGCTAGCCACAGATCACACGCCAGGGTCCCGAGGGACCAGTATCCCATCAGTATGTACGTGGTGTACAGGTTCATGGACAACACTCCTATGATAAGGTCAGCAAAGGCCAAGCTCAGTAGGTAGTAGTTGTTTACAGTCTTGAGCTGGCTGTTGACCTTGAAGGAGAGCATCACCAACACATTACCAACAATAGTAATGAAACTGACGATTGCCGACACCGTCGCTATCGTTATGACCTCCCACAAGCTGTGAGTGAAAGGCTTGGCATGTGTTGTGTTGCTACTGAAAGTACTGGTGATGTTTGGGAGATCCTCTGCAGTCATGATGCTAGATAATAGTATCGGTTTATGTGACGGCAAGTTGTTCCTCTCGGTCCATTCAGAATTGTCACAGGTTCCCCTGAAATAAAAAGAAAACAAACATAAGATGTAGTGTCATGACTGCCTTGTCTTTCATTTTGTTCATGATAGCTTTATTAACAAATAGTCAGTGTATTTAATTCCATGTATTTTGTAAATTAAATTAATAAATAATAAATAATATAATATATAATAAATATATAAAACAATGAATAAATACAACAAAACAACGTGTCCTAGTTCGTCATTTCCTATCTCTGATAGGCGTATACGGACGAGTCAGATACGGAACACTTGTCTCTCGTCCGCGGTGTCCCGGGACATTATTCAGCGTAACACCGGTGTGTGGCTGTAACTGAAACCAACCAACTGAAACCACCAACCAGTCTGGGACAGGGGGGCAGCCAGCAATGGAAGCAAGGCAGCAGTGGCACGGCAGGGGGAGAGGAGGCACCTGGAGGAGAGGAGGTGGCGGACATGACAGCGACAGTGCAGGCGGTGAGGCCAGGGGCAGGGGGAGAGGAGGCGGCGGCGGCCACCGAGGAGGCCGAGGGAAGAGGGACCATTACCGGGGACGCGGACGAGGAAACCCCGCAGGAGCAGGAACAGGAGGCGGCTTCTTCCAGCAGCGCGTAAGGCACCACTGATGTGATATAACCGTTATATCCATAACCTAGCAGCTATAATAACTGTAATATTATCAGTGTGTACCAATGAAATGGCTTGAAATAACCTCCCAAGTGGGTCAAGATGGAAAGTATTATTTTATTTTATTTTAAAGTGAGTTGAACGAAGTGCTTCAAAACTTGAATGGGCCGAAGTCAAAGCACAAAACCGTTATAAACATGGAGGACGTAACTTACTTATGCGCTGTATCCGACTTTTTTAAAAATAACTTTTTTAGCAAATGTCTTTATATAATTTCATACATTTTATAGAAAGGGGATATTAATTAGAGTGGAAAATATACTACAAATATACTTTCTTTATCCGATATAATTCTTCCCCTTTCCCGCCACCAAGAATCAAAATGAGGCGCGCGACTGGGAGGAGGAGGAGCAGGAGGAGGTGCAGGTGTTCTCCAGGAGGAAGCTGGGGTCCAACTGGGACCGCTACCTGGAGTCTGAACGGGAGGAGGCCGCCGCCGACGACGACAGCCCCGCCGTGAGGGGGACGGACTACCATGTCTTGCTGGAGTCTGCAGGTAAGGCGCCTAGTGCAGGTGTGACACTTCACTGGGAGCTGAGGTCTGGGCGTGGTGATGATGATGATGATGATGATGATGATGATGATGATGGCGGCGGAGGCTCTGGTGAAAACACATGCTACTGCGATTGCTCTGTCTGGTTGCAAGCTGGGGCCAGATGATTCACTCAAGGTTGACCTTTTTGCAAGGGAGGTAGACAAAACTTGGCAAACCCTCCATTACCGAAAAAGAAACAAATGCTTTGGGTTGTTTACGTGATCGTCAATCCCTTTTTATATAACACTGATGCACTGGGACGCTGCAGGCAAAACAAATATACAAATGTACAAATATAAATATGATGCATGACTTTTCTGGTGAAAAGCCAGCGTGATGCTGTTGTAAAATCAATAAAGCTAACTTGGCCGCAACATAAAATGCAGAGTTTGCAGTATTTTACATACATTGCATATTCATTTATTCGAGCAGCTTGCATACAAATGGCTCTTTGAGCTGGAGTAAGCACATTCACTACTAGACTGTTACAGGAACATCTGAGGACTCGTGTTTAAATAGTTGCGCAGCACACTTTGGTGTTATTGGTTCCACGAGATGGAGATGAGAAGAAGACACTCTATAAAACAGGGTCCTCCCCGCGGGTCCTTAAAAAGTCTTAAATACATTTCTCTATTTTTTTTTTCACTTGTTTTTTCGTTAATTTTGCAGTGGTCTCTAGTATTAATGAATGCCCTGTGAGCCGGTTTTGGTGAAAACAATGCTCTGGTGCGCCTGTTTCAGGCTGTTCTAGTTTGGAGGAGGAGGTGGGCGGGGAAGAACGAGAGGTTTTCGGCTCTTACTCTTGAATATTCATGACATTCATACATCAGACTGTCAGGCTTTTTCTCACTTCCTTGTTTCTGACTTCCTCGTCCGTCTATGTTCTTACATTGGCTAATGCATGCAATGGGGGTACAAGAACGTTTTCCACATGCAGCATGCATAGCCAACTAGGAGTGACCTATCATACTCCAAAGGGAGCAAGTAAAAACGGTTTACTGGTGAAGTAGACCTTTAATACGTCTAAGATCTGACCAAACCTCTGCATGCACACCAACAATTTACATAGTCACAATGTAGACACAGGCGTTTACACACATGTGACGTATGTGTTGCGCTGGCGGTTGTCGTGTCATATAGATGTGGTGTTCACATGAATTGACAGGGCGTACGCTAACGTACGCCACACCTGATTTAGTGCAACATACACCACAGTTACCTGTACATGTAATCTCATATGCACACATACGCCACATCAACACACTAAGTGTTGCACATGTTTACTTTAGGTGCGCTGCAGCGAACGCCTACACGCCTACACACCAACATGTCTACCCTAAAACTTCTACTAAGAAAGCTCATTGTGTTTTCACCACTACTCCACCAGGGGACATTTTACTTTTTTGTGAAAGGTGCTCGCTTCCGTGTCTCTGCTTGAGACGCCCAGCAAAATTAAAATAAGTAAATAATAAATAATTATGAATCAGCTGACCTGGTTATTGTAAATGACTAACCAACACAAAACCTTGCACATTGGGAAGTTAGAGGGACCAACAATATCTATAAACACCTTATTTTAATTTTGCGCAATGAGCTTTCTTGATATTAGTTGTAGGTTAGGCGTGGTGGTGTATAGGTGTGTAGGCATTTGCTGCAGCGCACCAAAAGTGAACATGCGCTACACTTACAACGCGTACCTATACGCACGCCTAGTTATCTATCAAACTGTAAGGAGTAGTGTGTTGTGCGTTTGCTACAGCTCACCAAAGTACACATATACACGTATACATTGCACTTTAGCCATACAGGTATGCGGTGAAGGTACGCGTTAGGCGTTAGTTGGCTGAATCGTTTTACACCTCGTGTGTGTGTGTGTTAAACAGACAGTCTTGTCATTGCTGTGTGTGTGTGTGTGTTAAACAGGTTTTGTCAGAAGTTATGGCTGACTGTGTAGACCTTGCTGGTGTGTGTGGTTGTGTGTTTAAGAGGCTGTGGCAAAGTTTAATGCTGACTGGTTTGAGTCAGTGTGTGTGTGTGTGTGTATGTGTGTGTGTGTGTTTTGGTGCACGATGAATACAATATCGTCAGTGTGTACAATAGCATTTCCATGCTAATGTCTAATGATTGAGCAGCAGCATTTGCTATGTTTACTTTTTACATTTCTGAAGATTACTTGTCAGGTGAATGTATATATATTTATTTATGATTTATGATATATTTATGAAGTCCTCTCGTTGTCAGTGTTTCCAGAAAACTGTAATTACTGCTCATTGTGCTTAAGATGAATGTGATGACAGCGCGCAGAGGACGCCAGGAGGCGGAACATAGCGCTGGCATTAAAGGCTGAAAACAAGGGCTTTTTTAAGGCATGGTCGCCGTGGATGTACAACGCTGCACACACACACACAAAGAAAACCTTGACTTCAAATACACGGCACAAGGGATCTGCTCTGTCCTGTTAGAGTCACGTTTGCACACATGCTCGTAGATGTATTCACAGGGGCCAGGATTATAGATGTGTCGACACAGCAACAAAATGTATACGCTCCTACTACCCCCCCTCCTACTAAGCCCCACGGACATTACTCTGGCTGTATCTCATTTCATCTCAGCGTCTTGTTTCCCTTTGCCCTCCTGTTTGGAGGAATGCTCCACATCCCTGTCCAATCTAGTGTCGTGCCCCCCCCCCCACCCCCCCCCCCCCCCCCCCCC
>JAOPJI010000085.1:9533543-9544952 GCA_027122695.1 Merluccius productus
CCCCCCCCCCGCCCCCCCGCCCCCCCCCCCCCCCCCCCCCCCCCCCCCCCCCCCCCCCCCCTGCGTGTCCTGTTGTGAGGGGTAACGCACACGCTGCAATTTCCTCATTCTGTAACTGTGTGAATGTGTGTATGTGCGTGTGAGTGCGCGTGCACATGTAGTGGGCAGTTGTGTAAGTCCTAAGGCCTTCATCTCTCCGTACGCATTAACACAGGGATCAATCCTCTGCCCCCGCAGCCGGGCCTGTGCCCCCCCGCCCCCTGTCCCTTAATGGGCACCTATCAGGGCTCCATCATAATGAGACGAAAGGAAATCGCATTAAGGAATCAGTGATTCACCTAAACAGATTGACAAACACAAGGCTGCTTTTCTTTTCTTCTATTCCCCCCCCTCCTCCCCTTACCAAGATGAATGGTCTCAATCAAGGGCATTAATTTCTATGTTCCAGTGTTGTTATGGATACTTGATTAGCCGGCAGGAGTGACTGACGGAGACAGCAGAGAGTCACAGCAGTGGAATGACGAGTGCCGTGATTGGTGAAGGAGATGCGTATAATGTTGCTTTTGTGGGCTTTTGTGTTTTGTTCCTTTTTTTAAATTGTATTATTTCATTAATTTATTCATTCTTTTGGTCTGCATTAGTGATATAAGCCCCTGCAGTAGCTTGGGTCTTGCATTAAGTCAAATAAGGTGGAGGTTCTGGTGAATAGAAGACAAATCAGTCTGATTGCAGGCACAGTTCTCGCACTCTGTGGACGTGTCCTGTCCCCTGCCGTCAGCCCTCTGATCCCCCATCCCCATGGTTTCAGTTCTCTCCAAAATGAGTCCATTTCACCGCACCCCCACATGTATTCATTATGTTTTTATATGATAAACAAATGCAATACAATTGTTTTATTTTGGAGAAGTGAGCTTTTAGTTTAGAGTTTTAGAGTTGAGTGCTGCTTTTTTGAAAAGGTACATTTAAATATTGATGCATAAGATGATTCATTAATTGATAGTTATTTCGTAATGATGTCCAATGTTAAGTGAAGCAGTGGAACTAATAATATAGTATTGATAATAAGAAATGTACTACTCACCCCTCCAAGAGGTCCAGAGTTTCTGACTGGAGGTAATCTTCCAGCTCTTAAAAAAACCTTTTAGTGCGCAGCACTGTTTTAAAAGGGGGTTCAGCTACCACCAAGTCCACCCGCTCTTCACTAGAGAGCTGAGCTCCCACCGTATCTCCAGTCTCTTCTGCTTAGTGCTAGACTTAGCCTCTCTCACTCTCGCTCTCTCTCTCACTCTGTCCCTCTCTCTTTCCCTCCTGTCGCTCTCTCTCTCCTGTCTCTCCTGTCTCCTGTGAGCTCAACTCGTTAAAAAGCAACTGAAGAAAAGGGATCTTGTCATAATTGCACTCGGTAAACAAAGGGTTAAATGCCCTCGACGTAAAACTACTGTTGGAATTGCGGAGATTGCTTCCCTGCTCTGACTACACGGCTGTGAAGCCCCCCTCTCCTGCTCTCTCTCTGCCTCTCTCTCTCCCCCTGGTGCGATGTTCACCGCTGTTCAACTCCACAAGTGTACACCTACACAAGTCCTCCGACAGCAGTCCTCTTCCATCTGTGCCGCCGACATTCCCATCAACACGGATGACATCTAGCTTTTAGGGTTTTTTTCCCTCCACTGCAAAAAAATGAACAGGGGGACTTCTTCCATTCTACATCTTCAACCCCGCTCACTGTCAGGCCTGTCTTTGTTTCAGATGAAGAACAAGACAAGCGGTGACTTGTCGTTGTTGGGCAGGAGAAGTCTCCCCTCTCCTCCCAAGTTGTGCCCAGTTCCTTCCAAATCAGTTTCCACTATAGGGTGGTTTCTGGAGTTTGCAGCTCTCACTACCTGCTGGAAGCTGGCAGTGGCTATTTGCAGCACTATGCTTTCACAGTCTTTGGACTTCTATTTGGTTGAGCGGCAGACTGTGCTTTGATATGCTATATGAACATCCAGGAGGGACCGTCGTGGATGCAAGCGTGATAGGAGGGAGGGCTTAGAGGGAGGAGAGGAGGGGGAAAAAAAAGGGGCCAGGAGGTTGAATTGGAAAAAAGAGGCTGAGAAAGGGAAGGCTGTTTGTTCACATTAGGATACATCACACACGCACACATACATGTGGCCAGTTAATGTGTGACCATACACACACGTGCATGGCCATGTGTGCACAAGCAAGCAAAGGTGTCGATCAGAGGTGATCCACGCACACGCACACACAACACTGTGATCATCGCACAGCCTCCCTCCTCTCTCTAATGAATAACAATTTAGTTTATCCCATCTGCCTCTCCACGGCGGCAGCCATCACTAGTGACTTGGAGAGTGTTTGAACAGCATCGTTTACGGACACCCCATTCAGCGCTGCTGGCTGCCCGGCGGAGATAAACCCTCAAGCAGAACGTCTCAGGCTCCTGGCAGTAGCCACCGTAACCACTGGTTGGATTCCAGGCATTGGTGGAAGCATATTTATTGGTGTGTGCGCTAAAGAGATAGCTCTGCAGCGTGCCACGTTGCACATCTGTCGTTCGCTTTCGACCAAAAAAAGTAAGAGCACCCATTCAATCGTCAAGTTGTAATACGTTGCATATTTTTTTATAGCTTAAACATATTACATATTACATCTGACAGAGACAGCCTCTGCCTCTCCCTTTTTTTCTTTAATCTGGGCTCATTGATTCGCAAACGTATAAATGTGTATTTTGTAAATGTGTATTTTGTTTGATAAGCAAATTGATTTAAAGTGATTTATTTTGGATGGAACAGGTTTGTGAAACGGGTCCAGCACAGGTGTTCACTAGGACCATGGGGGGGGGTATATCAGACCACTGAGCCTCGACTGCTTTGGTCAGGGGTCACAGCCTTGTGAACACGGATGATGCAATGAGACTAATGGTGTCACATGTTGCGGCGCAACATGCCACCAAGTGCCACCGCAGCGCTTCCTGTCGGATGGTGATTTAATGAAGCCATGCCATGAAATCCAGGTGCTTCAGTGCTGGGGTCAGGGTGGTCACTTAGACTGTCAAGTGATGACGATGGTTCTGTTTTAGAGCTTTTCTTTTAATTGATTCTTATTTAATCACTAGGGAATATAAATCTGTGCAGAGAAAAATCACAATTACTTTATTTGTACAGACTTGCTTGCTTGTGTGACATTGTCTTGTCAGCAGTGAACAAAATAATTGTTTTTAAAAAGATCTCACGGCAATAAAGATGAAATTGGTGATGAAATTGAAACTTTGTAGCAAACTCTGCCATCGATAACGGGTCAACACGTGCGAACCGGTTGAATGGAAGACGCCGATCGAACCTCCATCGCGATGGCACTGTTGAGGCGAAGCTGCAACGTCTGCACACGCCTTTGTTGCCTCCAGGAAGCTGTCCTTGACTGGGCACAATGATAACGCTGTTTCATCCTCCGTGCCTACCGTTGAATTGATTGAGGACACAATTCCTTTTTCTCGTGCGTATGTCGCTCTTCCTCCGACGATGTCGACGAGACATCATCTCGTCTCGCACGGCGGCCCGGACCGCGAGGCCCCAGAGTCGCAGTTGATTATCAGGGAGGGAATGCAATAGAGAGGATATGAGGAAATTAATGTTCTCCTGTGGGAGTTGTGCATAATGAGGCATGCATGAGGTACACTGAAGGCTTCCACCCACACCTGCTGAAACCAAAAACGTTTGCGGAAATCCTGCAAACATGGCTTCACACCACTAGGTGTTGAGGAGCTGTGTATCCACAGGGGGAATTAAGCACAGGTTGATTTTCTATTACTCTTTTGAATAAATGGCCATGTCATATGGGTTTTATTGTCCTGAGCCAGGGAGGGAAAGAAAGCGAAGGGAGACGAGTCATGTTCTTTGTGTTGACTTATGGAAAGGGATGTCTGTAAACACAAGGACAACCGCTGTTGGGTGGATGTGTCTGCGGAGCCACACAGCCACGGCCGATTTGATTAATTTTCCGAGGACAGTGAGCCACCTGGAACTAGACCCTTCCTCAGTGTTGTCAAGATCTCGTCTTGGCCTAGCGGGGGCTGGATGCCGCTCTGTCCCTGTTCACAGATGGGGCTCACTTCACGTGTCACTGCGCATTTCTTCTCACCAGAATAGCCCGCATTTTGGATTTGTGAGAGCACAATGTGACGGAATGTAGACAACTTTTTTATTTGAATGGTTCAAGTTCATATAAAACCGCATGCTATATTATTTGTGTTTTATTTTCTTTTTATTCACAGGGGCTTTACAATGGTATGAATCCACTGCGAAAAGTGTAAATGTAGCAAAAACAAATATGGATTTCAGGTCGACTTGTATTTCTCCCAGCATTTTTTGGGGGGGTGTGTGTCATCCCTCATAAACCTTTCTTGCTATAATTGTTTATTCCTTTTAATACTAATGTTCTAATTCAAATATTAGTATTTGCATAAGAAGCATGTTTTTGTTCAGAATCTGCACACATTGCAGAACAAAATGTCTGACCAACAAATGCAAAGCCAATTATATTAGAGGGCTAGGGTTGAGGGGGAAAAACAAAACAAGACAAAATGTAGGCATTCTACATTATGGTTATGGTCTCTGCTTTAATTTAAGATAATTGTGTTGCGTCAAACCTCCCACTCTCCATCACTTGTCTGGTGGTAAATAACAATAGCAGTGCTTATTATAATAATAATAATTACCCATTAAGCTCTCCAGCAGGTGCCTGGATTTAAAAAGCATTTTGGAATTGTCACTTCAGTCCGAACATGTTGCAGTGCCAGTCAACTCTGCTTATTAGTTGGGTCTACTGAAATGGGCATTTTCTTTTTTTGTTGCTTTAATCTAATAAGTAAACAGCCCATTCTAAAACGGCCCACTGAACCTGCTTCACAACCTTGCATGCGCCAATTAAGTTTAGTCCACTGGCGCGGTACCAATTTACTACTGCAATTTGTCATAAATAATCAATACTCGCTTTGGCAAAATAAAAGTCAACATGTAATGTTGGTCCATTTATTCACACTGAGAGTCCCAAAAAACCTGTGATTCTGGAGATTTTAGTGTGGAGACAATTAGTTGGAGGGTGTTTGGTTGGAAGTTGTTTTGTTTGCCCTTCCCTTGATTGTTTTGCATCGTCATTATCTATATACATGTACATGACACGTATAATAATGGTATATATATGGAGAAGACGCACCATACTCGGACATTCTGGATTTAGTGTTCAGTCAAGTTAAAGAATGAACAAAATGTTAATACTCATGCACTCTTCATGTAATACCAATGAAGAGTTCATTCATATATTCATATAGATCAGACATGCAAGGTGGGATCACCCAAACCAGTTTCGGGGAACTTTGGTTGCAAATGTGTAAATAATATAAATGGGACGAGACTATTTACACATAAGATACCTTAGGCTTAGGGATAGGGACATAAAGCTAAAACAACAAATATATGGGGGGCTTTATGCCTTAATGTCAGGGATATTGCATACTGCATCTTTGTTAACCAAAATGAGATTGAAGGCCCTTTAAAGTCCATGTTTTATTAATTGGATAGTTTCGGTAAAAAAGGCAATACATGGGAAGAAGGGAGCTAAGCACTTTTAATCTCCCCATGTAAGAACCCATTAAAATAAGAAAATAAAAGCAGACAATTGTGAATTTATTAAAAATGATGCATAATCATCCCCTTACCGTGTCGCTATTGAATAGCCTGCTGAACACTTCCATTTGAGCTGCCCTTGTAGCACCTCTTTCAGGTTGTTCAATTTGGCAAATCGCAATTGATTTCCATGTTTTGTGAGACATTTGAATATGCTGCCAGAGGTTATTACATTTATTTATTGTTGCCTCCCATCGCTACAGTTTGTCAAGGGGACCAGAGGAGGACAATTAAAATATTTATTCAGCATCAAATCAAGACATCAAATAGCTTGAGGGTTAGCAGGTTCTCTTAGAATGTTTTGGCAGAATATATTGAAGGGATAATGTCCAGCAAGCCGGTCATGATTGCAAAATTAACCCCGACAGGTGCAGGACCACGCCGCAAAGTGAACAGGTCTTGAATCCTCCTGAAGGGGTTTAGTCCATTAGATTCTACGGATGGAAATAGCGTCCATAGCAACGGTCTCTTAACCGTAGCAGCTGTCTGCTATTTAGAAGTAACACATCGTAATTGACCAATCACAATCCAGTATTCCACAAAGCCGAGGTAAATCGAATGTTGAGTTAATTTTCTTATTCTATTTTATTTTTATTTTTATTGACCTATGCTGGTCCATTGTCAACTTTAGGATTCCCTGTTTGTTAGTGTAGTGGTTGATTTAAAGTGGCCATGTAATTATTGCACGGTGATTGATTTATTTCATTTATTTCCTATGAAGTTGTCAGTTGCCTCATTTTGCATATCTATGTCACAAGAGAAATAGCTGCACATTCTTTCAATTCATAATTGGCCCACAATTAGTGCTAATGACGGCATCAAAAAGATACATCTGAGCTATTTGTTTATTACAATTGACTTTTTACCAAAAACCGATTAATGCTAGCTGTAACGTTTATTGGGCCAGTTAGCTTGCCTAGCGGCGAAGGATCCCTTTGCTAATGAGAGACACAGATGTCCCCACGCTCCCAGACTGATGGTCAATCTAGTTAGCCACAGGGACCGCGCTGCGAGATGGCAGCTGATCCTGAAGCACACAATCACTCTCTTTCCCGATTAGCCTCCTAGTTAGCCCTTGGGGGGTCTCTGACGGGCTGTGCTAGCAAGGTGTAGGGCCCATGCTAAGATGGAGAGGGAGAGAGTGGCTAATGCATCTCCGAAAAAGATGATCTGTGCAGCTGTTGCTAAGAGACATTGGTTTGTGATGAAAAGGAGTGACGTGCCCTTATCACAGGCGGCAAGTAAGGCATGATATCTGTTTAGTCTGCTGAATCTAATTTTGCTAAGATCCTTATGCTTTAAGGATCATTTGGGGAATTTAAGTAAATAGTTCCACGCTGGACAACTTTTTTGTCATTCAGTGTCAACTAAGACCGAGGACGATATGTTATTGTTGCAAGCTAGATTTATTATTTATTTATGTATTGTAAAGGATGTGGAGTAGTGTCGCTTTTTATTGGTTTCCATTCCAGTGCGTTTTAGGTGTTGGAGGGTATTGTTGACCAAACAATTCTGCTGTTTAATGAACTGATTCCAACGCTTATTATTTGTCATAAATCATGTTTCCCCCATGATTCCTATATTTACAGTTGTAGAAGTAGACTCCTGCCACACGCCACCGAAGTGGCTTCACTGGGCTTCTCCGACACAGGACAGGGGTAGTTGTTGAACAAATCCAGTTTATTGAGAGAGTTGGCAAGATGTTTCAGCCAGAGCAGATGTACATGCTGTCATGAGTACAGTGGCTCTCAGTGTGTGTGTTTATCCTCAGTTTATCCTGGGTGCCATCATTGCTCAGGCCCCACAGGTGGGCAACCTCACCCAGCCACAGAGTCTAATCATTCTGACTCAGGCCAGGTGAGGCTGCTAAACCAGCTATCAACCACACACACTCTACAACAGTTAGTTGAAGTATATTCCCCCTTTTCCCTTGTTGGCTAATCAATTCTGGTTTTGGACTTGGAATATGTTTGCAGTGCTGTCGATGGGGAACGATGGGGCAGTAAAAATAAGGGTGAGGGTAGGAAAAAAAGTGTATGCCGCTAGAGAATAGAAATTGTCCTGAAGTGACTGACATCAACTCAGCCTCAACCAATCGCGTGAAGGGTTTACAATAAACAGCTAAGCTCCTCTTAATTGTCTCGCCTGGTTTGCGCTGGATTTTTAATTGCAATTAGCATGGACAGTGATTTATCGACGGCATAGTGAGTTTGTCATCCGAATGCAAGGCTAATTGGCTTGGTTAAAAGGCGTGACAACCCTAGGAAACATCCGGGGGGGGGGGCCTTTCTGAGGGGCAGTTTGCTGCCTACTGTGATTAGGACAAGCTTCGTAGATCTCAAAAAGAAAATACTTGGAAATGTTTTCTCTCAGTCCCTAGTGGTGCACCGATCAATCTGCCACCGATCATTAACGGCGATGTACGCCTTAAAGACGGGATCGTGATCTGCCGATCAATTTGACATTTTCCAATTGCAGGAGCAGATTACGTGCCATACATGTCAACATAGTTCCTACAATCTGAGGCTAAATGAGGCTTTCTTGAAACCAAGACTTTATAGCAGCTCTGTCCACCGTAGCTGAACCTCCGGGCTGAGCTCATGAGTGAAGCCATTGATGGCGCTCCTTTCTTGGGCACAGATTTCACGAATAGTCGGTAAGTAGCGGGAGTTACCTTCTAATTTCTCAATGATGCGTTCATCAACAACTTTCCGTGTGTGCAAAACTCCTTAAATAAAACCCAATGGACAATGAAAAGTATATGCTACATTGATTAACAGTTGCATGGGCTGCACTGGTCAAACTGAATGATGCTTTTTTAGAAATATTTATTACTAATAAATAGGATTTATTAGTAATAAAATAATAAATACTATTAAATGATCATGTGTATTTTAAATACCAAAAAATACACAAATATCTAAAATAAAATATAAAATTCACATTGATTTGAAAATAATAAAATAATGTGAAGGACAGGTCTTCGGGCCAGTGCTTAAGACAGCTCTCACAGAACAGAGGAGGGGTGGGGGGGGGGGGGAATAGAGCGACATCAAGAAATACAATTCTCTCTACTTAATTGCTCATGACATCCACCTTTTGATCGATTCTCCTGAAGTGAAAAGCTGAAAGTCCACATTTGTCTACACAGACGGGTGCATCCAATGGAAGGGTTAAAAAAAAAATAGTGCAGGGTAAAGTGTGATGCCTTCCAACTTCCCACAATAAATCAAGTCCCACTTGAGACTAGAGCCATCTGTTGTGAGAGATGGAAGACATTTGTGTTCTGCCACAGCCATGCAAATTAAATAAAGTTAAATTGTTTTATTTGTCAAATGTACATTTTGACACCATGGTCATTCTGGTCAGTGAAATTCTTGTGACAAGGCGAGCGACAATGTAGTATGCATTAGAAATAAAAATAAATTACTAAAAGAAAAATGTATACATAACAATAAAACACTAGCAGCGGTTCCATGCTTAACAATAAACCATTATCAGCGGTTCCAGAGAATGTAAAAATACTTTGGCTCTTAGAAGAGCTTACATAAATATCATTCAACCTTCTTAGGGAAGATATTCATGAATTGCAAATTAGACATGACATTTTAAGCTAAAAATCATATTCCAGCATTTCAGGCATTTCATTATGTACTTGGATTGTAGTATAATCGTAAATAGATGTTGTGGAATCTGACTTGGAAATTTATGTAACTTTGTCCAAGAAAAATGTTGCTTTAAAATAAATTTTCATTTTGATAATGGAACGAATTTTGAGGCTTGTTGAAGAAGCCAAGTATTGCTCTAGAGTCATTGGTTCCTGACTCCTTCCCTTAACATACAATGAAACGCATGCGTCCTTGTCCTGTTCTCAATGGCAAAACAAAAGAAGTGCATACTTTTGCTCCAAGGCACTCCCTGCTCTTGTGTGTCTCTACAAGGACCCCCCCCCCCCACACACACACACACACTTTTTAGACGGTGGGATTGTGTACAAATAATGGAGGAACTCTGAACACCAGCAAAGTGTTCACGTCACTAATACGGTGACGTGAGACTAGATATCTTCTGAATGTCTGATTATATATGTATGTCTTTCTTTCACGATGGCAGTAAAACATGGCGGCCTTTCCTTACTGTACCCTCCATCACCCCCCCCATCGTGGAATTGGTGGCACTTTGAAACCAAAATCCATTGTTCCCTTTTTTTTGTGTTTGTTTGTTTTGTCTGTTTTGACACCTGACCAACCCACGCTACCCCCCCGCCCATCGGCCTCGCTTCGTTGCACGCCAAAACAAATCAAGAGGCAACAAAAGCCTGTACAGTGTTCCCCCTACACGTGTGCGCGGTGCTGATGTGCGCGGGCGCAGAGAGGTTTTAGTGTGATCACTGATTCCAGTCGGGCTCTGGTGCATTCCAACACAAATGGTCTCATACAATATATATTTATATATATAACATAACAATATAACATCACAAGAAATAGCATGCAGTGCAATAAGTGCACAAGCCAAATGTTGTTGGTGTTAATGTGAGCGCAACTAAAGTTTTTAGTCTGCCATCTGTAGCCATCCCATCGTCTGGGTTTAATAATACTGTTGCTTCTGTTCTACACAGTCAAATATGTCGGCTACTTTCTATAATTAAGTCGCTTGTTGTGTTACTTTTTCTCTTTATGCTTCCTACATTTAGTCGTCTAACGCCATTCATGAGCTAATTCACCACATTATCGTTGTGCTTTTTATTCTAATATAGCAGAACACTATTTTGCTATTTTGCCCGCAATATTTCTTGAATGACAATAATGACAATGTACAATTGAGGGGGGTGCAGTAGTAAAAACTATATATGTATATGTGTGTGTGTGTGTGTGTGTGTGTGTGTGTGTGTATGGGGGAAAAACCTGATTCTTAGATGCATCGCAATTTTCTCTTGAAAGATTGTCTCGATGTAGAAAACGCAATAATGGGAAATTGAACACTAGCAGCGCCAGACACTTTAGGGGTCCTCTAGCCACCAGACCCGACGCCCAAGAGTGTCAGTATCCCTTTGTTTGGCCGATGGGCCATTAATGCTGCGTTACTCTCTCTAGCAGCAAGGACACACACACAGCCCCCCCCACACACCATACACAGGTGTACTCACTGGTGTACTCTCAGCAGTGTAAAATGTGCTATTTTTATATGCTATCTATTTTTAGAAAACATTTTTCACGTTGCCTCCTGATGCAGTTATAATCCATGGTGAAGCAAAAGTACCACAACCTATGCAGCAGACATTGAGATGAGTGCTATTTTGCATCTTGATTAGCTAAGCTATCTGATGCTATGTTTAGTTGTAAACAGCTTATAATCTGCAGTGTGCATATAAACCTAAAAAGCATGAAACAATTTCCTCTTGAAAAAAATAAAACGCATTGTAATCAATGTCAGCATTTTTATTTTGGTAAGTAAAATAAATGGTAAATATAATCACAAAGTATTACAATTGTGGCAAAATAATGGCAATAAGTTCCACTCAACATTTGTTTGGTTTAGTTCAGTTTCACTTCCATTTTATATCGGAATTGAATCATGAGGTGCCTAGAGATTCCCACCCCTAATGTATGTGTGCGTGTGTGACTGACAGTTTGTGGCTTCTCCATTGTAGGGCCACACTGTGTGTGTGTGTGTGTGTGTGTGTGTGTGTGTGTGTGTGTGTGTGTGTGTGTGTGTGTGTGTGTGTGTG
>JAOPJI010000085.1:9568966-9580292 GCA_027122695.1 Merluccius productus
GGGGGGGGGGGGGGGGGGGGGGGGGGGGGGGGGGGGGGGGGGGGGGGGGGGGTGGGGGGGGGGGGGGGGGGGGGGGGAGGGGGGGGGGGGGGGGGGGGGGGGGGGGGGGGGGGGGGGCAGAGTGGTGGAGTTAGGGTGGGTTTCTGGTGGGATTAGGAGGAGGACAGGAAGGAGAGATGTAGAAGGAGTTGTGGGTGGGGTGGTGGGGGGTTACAGGAAGTGCAAATTCAGGCAAGGGTTGTGATTGGTCGATGCGGGACCCACTGGCTCTTCTGACTGGTCACTTTTGGTCACTGAATAACCTGAATGTTACTTTCAAACTGGCTGTGAAATTTTGGCAAAAACAAAAATGTACATCGAGGGATAGATATGTCATCGGAACCCGTTTTGCCGTTCCTAGCAGGGACAAAACACGCATTGTTGTTAGCACATTTACACGTGACACGGGATGTACAGTACATTTCCTAAATAAAAACACAAAAACTGCGCTGTAAAATGTCACATGCTTTCGAGTGTTGGGATGACATAACAACACTAACAGATCTCAGTATAATAATAGTGGGGAAGGAAAATTAGACAAAAAGCATAACAAATCAGAATGGACATCAAACTGATCAAAACTCAAAAAACATTCCTTGGTAAATCAGCCCCTTTAGCCCCCATCTTTTTTTTCCCATCATGTACTACTACTTCTAAGTGGTAATCGATCCAATCACTTTTTGACTACTTGCTCATTCTATCTGACCAATCAGAATTAGCAGTGCAAAGAGCTGACAGTTGGTTGCCGGGGCGTAAGGTCGATCCAAGGCCTGGTGGATGGAGGAAGGGAGTGGATTTGAGCAGATGAAGCATTCAGCCCCATAGTCTCCATTTACCGTCAGCAGGGAGAACAGGCGGTCAAAGCTGGAGGCTTTGAATGCCCTTTCCAGCCAAACCTCCCGATAGCCGTTCAGGAAGTAATTATTATTTTTGTATCTGGGAGAGGATGGCGGGGTGTGTTATGCAAGAGAACGACACAAAAGGAAAGAGAATGTCATTAGGGAGGCGATGTAAGTGCTTCATATGGGCAAACGTTCAAGAAACAAGACCACACACACACACACACACACACACACACACACGCCCGCACGCACACACACACACACACACACACACAACCCCCAATACTACTGGCACATAGGATCTGGTTAGTTTGAGAGACATGTACACGCACCTGTCACTATTTCATTAGATCTGACATTCCTCTATGATCTTCTGTTATTGGGGTGATTTGCGGTGTGGGCGGTGGGACGTCCTACCTGGGTAAGTTGTAGAGGGGGGCCATGCGGAAGCAGGCCACCACGGCGCGCTTGCGCTGTTTGGACAGCAGCTTCTGAAACACACACTTCTTGTTCCTCAGCGGCTGCTCCACCTGGACGAGCGAGGACCACGGACGTTATCGCGCTGCCCTCTAAGTCACTACGTGCTCAATCCAGTCGAAACCCATCGGATTCACAAATACAACAGCAGTGCAAGTGCAACCCTGTCTAGTGTCTCCAATGTCCAGTTGATGATCTAATGCTATTTATTTATTTGAATGTTTGTTATCTGGTGATTCTTTTTTTTTTACTTCACTGTAAGGTGACCCTGAGTGTCTGTTATAACGTCATAACTAACTAGCTTGTTAGAATTAGCATAAATGATGAAAGGGTTACCGTGTGTGTGTGTGTGTGTGTGTGTGTGTGTGTGTGTGGTGTGTCTCTGTACCTGCTCCAGGTGGAAGACAGCAGCAGAGATGCTCTGAACCCGCTCCACGGTGTGGTCCGGGTCCACCGGCTCCTCGCTCTTCACCATCACGTTGCGGTACAGGTTGATCTGCCACTGCACCGCCGGGTCGTCAGACTGACAACACAGCGACAACACAGCCGTCAATCATGTGTGAAACAACGAGGTCATTGGCTACCAGAGGAGAAAGTCTTTGGCTACACCGTGGGACATAACGCCGGTCATAGAGCACATACAAAAAAAATCAGTAAACTTAATACATGTGAGTAATAGTGAAATTAAATTATGTGATTATTAAATCAAATAAAAAATGTTTTTAAGGAGGAGCTGTTGAGACCCACTTTGTCCTGAAGATGGAGATTCTGCCGCAGGTGGTCCTTCACTTCATCGTCTGTGTCTTTCTGAGTTGGGAGAAGGGAGGCGAGACGCAAAGAAATCCCATGAGTCCGTGACAACGGGAAATGGCCTTCAGACTAGAGCATGGCTTACTTGTAATATTATTAATATCGTTGGGTGAACTGGAATAGTAGAGGTGAACAAAAGAACCGTCTATGATCTGTGTGTGTGTGTGTGTGTGTG
Source organism: Merluccius productus (assembly GCA_027122695.1). NCBI lineage: Eukaryota > Metazoa > Chordata > Actinopteri > Gadiformes > Merlucciidae > Merluccius > Merluccius productus. The sequence continues at coordinate 9,571,310 of JAOPJI010000085.1, forward strand.
TGTGTGTGTGTGTCACTCACCAGGCTGTACCGGATCTTGGCCAGCGAGATGAGCTCCTGGTCGCCCGGGGTGCACATGTTCAGGCCGATGGGCAGCAGCTTCTTCAGCGCCGCCACGATCAGCGACGTCTGGACCGAGTAATACTCACCACGGCGACGCTTGTGCTTCCTCTCCTGGTCGCCGCCTGACTGCAAGGAAGAAAAAAAAAAATTATAAACACATAAGGTGAGCGTGAGCGTGACGAGATCGCTAAATGCCGTCATGCTGCCCAACCCGCTGATACTGCCGGTCTTTTAAGGACAATACCGTTCTGACATCCGTAACATCCTTTACCAAGATCATTATCATATCATTTACTTCGGTAATGTTGGTAACGTTGCCTCGTTTCCACAAATACCCAACGGCAATAATAAACTAGAAAGTTAAACTGGAATTAAGATGTTTGAGAGCACCACAGCTGTCAGGGGTTTAGCTGCATCTCAAGTAGTGAGTTGCAGTAAGTAACCCGTCATCGTAGAACAAAACGACATCAACAACGCATGCATCTTCAAGACTCAGCCGTCCGGACTCGGAGGTTCTTGGAGTGGACTTAAATATAGCGAAGGGCCGCTCCGCTGAAACACATTAATAAACAACACGCAAGCAAGACAGATAAACAAGCTCACATCTAGTACTGAGAATAGGGCTTGTACATCGCAACGACTCACCGCCATTTTGGAAGCATAGGAGCATTGTAATGTTAGTTATTATGTTGGTGGTCGTGTTTTTTGGTCATTGTTTAGTAATTATTCGTGAAATGATTTGTTATTATGGGGAGACATTGTTGTGTTTGAAACTGCCAGACTAGCGAGACTTGGCAAAACAGGTTTTCATGAGCCTAGGTTACGGTATATTCACGTTGATTCAGGATTTTACAGTCCTAGAACTCTCAGTTTACAGTACTAGAGTCCTCTCAATATCACCAGCAAAAAAATCCCATGATGCATTCTGTCGTACAAGCCCTATACATCTACACACAAGACAACTCAACGCAAGCATGCATGGAATCGTAACACGGGGCACAACAACACAACTACATTTTTTACAAGTGTAAACACACCCTTCACATCAGCAAAATGCTCCCAAAACTGATTTTTTTTTCCGATTCATTAGTAAAGTGTACAACGTTGGCAAGCAGTGAAGCCCTCGGTGTTTTACATCAGGGATGGCGAGACATTTTGGACAGTTTTACCAAGTTTTACAAAGTGCCGACCCCTTGACAGCCAGTCAAAGGGGGATAGGAAAAAATACATTGAATTCCTCGGCGTCGGCGTAATCCTTACACACCATAAGTGTTAGCCATAGCATCTGAATGAATGTGGGTGCCATGGTTACGGATATTTACCTTGGACATGTTGGTTTTGCCCTCACCAGTGAGGAAGCCCAGGTTGTTGATCTCATTCTGGACCACAAAGTTCTGCTCCTCCCTCTTGAAGTTCTGCATCGCAAAAACGGAGGATATCGATAAAAAAATAACAATAACAAACAAATGAGATAAAATCCTTCTCCTCGTTTTCATGACGTCCCGGTGAGACCTACGTGGGACTTGCACCAGAGGATGAAGATCTCAGCCACCATTCTGAAGAGCTCTGTGGAGTCTCCGTTCGGCTTCTTCAACCACCTGGACCTGAGGGGGGCGAGGCGGGCACACCGACCGTGAGGCTGAAGCTTAATAATAAAAGTTTCAACTCAAGAGATTTTTCCGAATTTTAACATCATGCTTTCCCGAAAGGAAGTTCGGCATATTGGGGCTCATTGCTGAATACCAAATAATATATGCAGCAGCAATTTATGCTTCTTCTGGAAACATATGGAGACGAGAGAGGAGACGTTTGTAAGCGATAAACACATATTGCATAATTAAAACGTCAACACTTATAATTGCATTCATCAATTTTTTCCCCATCATGAAAATGAATGAGAGTTGCGGGTTCTGACCCTATGTGTAACGGGAGGGGGGGGATAGGCACTTTGTGTGCAGGCCTGGCATCGCCTACCTGTTGTTGTCCACGTAGCGGATGAGCATGGGGTAAAAGGCGTACAGGTCCCTGCAGAGCACGGCGAACTCGTCCAGGACCTGCAGCTCGGCCTCCTGGTTGTCCCCCTTACCGTCGGCCTTGAGCAGCTCCTCCTCTGTGACCACCTGTCAGAGGGTCACACAGAGAGTCCTGCCTCACTGCGCTGGCTCGTCTATCCCGAGCACTCACAACCAGTCCTGCGGGATTTGGCCTTCGGGTGCCAAAAAGGTAGTGTCCTTTTTTTTTTTAACACATGAAATAACGCTGTATTTGATTTGTGACGGCAGGAGTGCAGCTTTGTTATCAACATAATATTGATTTCAACAGTTTGGTTTTTCCGAGGAAATCAAATGTCAAGGTGGGAAGCCCGAGCCTCGCACAGCCGATTGGCCGATTGGCACCTAGCAGACCGTGTTGGGCTGGTTCCAGACTAACATCTCGAGGCAAAACCGGAGGTGCGCTAGCCAGATTTAGGCGGGCCTCACAGCTAGAAAACCCCATTTATTTTGTAAAATGTCTTACCTTGACCGTCTTCTTCTTGAGTTTGTCCAGCGTAGGCAGGAAGTGGCTCCTCAACAGGCCGGCTGAGGCCTTGCAGATGATTGGCTGGGAGTAGACTAGCACAAAGACACATAAGCAACCCGAGATGTCATTTCACATTTCATTTTAATAGGGTTTGTACATTAGAATGCATCATGTTGAGAGGACTCAAGAGAGTTGTAGTACTGTAAAATCCTAACTTAACACAAATGTACCGTAACCCTAGGCCAATGAAAACTTGTGTTTTGCTATGTCTCGCATAGTGTGGCAGTTACAAACAATTCAATTCAATTTTATTTGTATAGCGCCAATTCATAACAGAAGTTATCTCAGGGCACTTTTCAAATGGAGCAGGTCTAGACCGAACTCCTTATAACTGCTAAATAACTAAATGTAAATAGCACAACAAGGCTAGCCAGATATTAAGCCTCCACCGTGTTTGTTCAAGATTCAAGACTCTTCATTTGCATGCAGAAGCTGTACTCCGGCTCTGTTGTGAATATGATATTTTTACTTTAAATACTCAACAGTTTGGTTTCCGAGGAGGACACTGTCAATGTGAATACCCCATTTCCATTTTCAAATCTCTCACCTTGACCGTCTTCTTCTTCCGCCTACGCTGAATGTGTGTGTGTGTGTGTGTGTGTGTTTGTTTGTGCGTGCATGCGACGCTTACCGGCGATCCTCTTCATCCAGGGGGCGTCGTCAACGCCCAGGTTGTTGTTGAGGATCTTGAGGATGTTGCCCAGGATGATGCTGAGGTGCTGCGAGGTGAGCGTGGTGCAGCACAGCGCTTCGGGCTCCGAGTTGTCCGGTCCCATCTCCCACCAGTAGGACAGGTAGTTACACAGCATGGGCAGGATCACCTCGATCACCTGGGGAGAATTCACCGTGGTTCACCGTCGGGTTATGTGGAGAGGTGAGGCGGCGCGCAAAGCAAGCTATTGCAGTTCTAAACCTGTGACAGGTACATGTACGCGGGGAAATGTGTCATCCACAGAAATTATTTGAACACAAAATACCTTTTTTTGGCAATATAATTGAAAGATTCAAAGACTTTGTTTGTCACATACACATACTGAATGTACAGTGAAATTAAAGCGGCAATGCTTACGGGATTGTGCAAAAACAACAACAGTAACAGTGTTTACAATAAAAGGACGCAACAATATTTGCAGTAAAAAGAAGCAACGCTATATGCAATAGGTGTCGAATTTTCCATGACATCAGGGTCTAGGACTGAGCCTATCATAGTTTATGGATGGAGTCCAGTGCAAGATTACACATAATAATCACACATCATTATTCACACCTTTGTGGATTTTCCATTGAGCATAACCTGCATTTCTTCCTCCTACCAGTCAGTGGCGCTACTTCCACAGCTCCACTGGGACTGTTTCCTACTGATGCTAAAAAGTCCTTCTGACGCTAAAGTTTCCTACTGATGCTAAAGCATCCAGACGATACACACCTGTGGCATCTCGGTGTAGCGGGCGCCGGTCTCTGACAGGTCGTGGATGTTCTTGAGCAGCCCGTCGAGGTGAGGCAACTCGGGACACATCTCCTCCACCGTGTCGGGCATGCTCAAAACTAAAGCCAAAACACGCAGACGCGCGCGCACACACACACACACACACGTTAGAAACAACACCACATGCCCATAGGCCTTCACACTGTTTGTTTCTGACTCTCAATTGTAAAAACAAGTGAAATATATGTTTAGATGTAATATATTTAGGGGGAAATGGCAAGGGAGACAATGGCAGTAAGAGAAATACACTAGAATAAAAGGCTGATGATACTCTGTGTGACTAACAGACAACACCAAAGTTGGCCGTAAACACAGTGTCATATTGAAGAATGCGAGTCACAGACGGTGAAGCTGGAACATGGGAGGATATGAGCGTGAACACTTACTCGATTCACTTGAGTATTGCGATTTTTTGAATTGATTATATTGAGTATACAACAGTTTGTTTTCACAATAAATGCACACAAGAACCACAAAAAAAACGCAACACATCGAATCGGCACCCAAGTATGGTGATAGCACCGAATCGGGAGGTCAGCATTGTTGTCCCAGCCCTACTTACTGGCCCTTTCCCGGGGGGTCTTGGTGTTGAAGACCGACAGCGGGTTGTAGGCGTTGAGTTGGGGCTCCAGGAACGCCACGGGCATGGCTGCCACCAGGATGGCCAGACACTCCCCGAGTGCCGGCAGGTGCCTTTAAAGAGGACCACACACAGACACAGACACACACACACACACACACACACAATGAAAAGCCTTAATCAAAGCATAACATCTAGGACCGTTCCGGAGACATTGATTGGGCCTTACGTAGGACTCGTAGGAATTTTGTTCCCTGTGAGTTTTGATCTCAGTTGAAAATATATATGCGGTTGAAACAGATCTGTTGAAAATATGTTATCATGCACATGAACCGATACCAATGAACCAAGGCCCACGTCAAAAAACATTGAAGAAAGATTTGATTTTCATGTTTTGCCACATTGCTGTGACAATACTATAACGGCTTTTCACACTGAAACTCAGAGGAATCCCATAAATTAGGAAACGAATCAGTGAATAAAAGGGAATCTCAGCGTTATCGAATATCACTAGTTATTGACGGTCCCTTACTTCTCCAGGTAGATGTTCTTCCCGGTACCCAGCGAGTACAGACAGGTCAGGATACGATAGCAGGACAGCTGTACGTCATCCACTGCAAACCACATCGTTCAGGTTCAGTTCAGCTCAGTTTTAGTTTAGTCATATGTAGGTTAAGACCGGGTCAGCGGTACAATGCGATGTGTTGACATATGTGACTTGAGATATGAATCTAAAGTCTGATGTGTGAGACTAACTCGAAACAGATTTCAGATTTCTCACAGCGCATTTCACTCACTAGCTGACAGATGTCTATGCCATTTTTAATCTTACCGACAGCCGACTTTTATACCTAATCATTGCTCATCCTGGGTCAGCTGATGTTTATTCAATTCTTCCTGAAATCCTTACATGAGTCCTGGACCAAAAAAAGCCATAAGCCCTGGCATGCTCACCCAGCAGCTCCACCCCAAAGTCGTGCGTCTTGACGTGCTCGAAGAGGGCGGTGAGGATGGGCAGCAGTGCCACCGTCACGTAGTTGATGCTCTGCGTGACGCTCTTCATCTGGGCGCGCGACTGCGTGAACTTGCCCAGCTTCAGCATCTCCTGCAGCTTCTCCAGGTCCTCCGAGGCGTTCTCGAAGAACGCCCGCACGCCCGCCTTCACCAGCTCCGAGCCCGACTTCATTACCGTTCTGATGGGAAAGTAAAAGTTTCATTAGCAAAAGAAAATGAGTTTGGTGGATTTGCCGCTATTTCTTTCCTGGTATTACTTGAACATCGAATCAGGACTCTTGGTTTCCAATATTGTTTCTCAAAACAGTGATACCCATAAATGATGGGTAGCTGTCCAACTAGTATTGGGATTCCTTTTTGCAACACGGTGTTATTACATTACAACATTGTTATTGTGTTTCATGTTAATGCAGATAGCTTGTGAGAAACTCTCATTCAAAAAATCTCATTACGAATCACATTGCCGTAGATCGCTTGCACAGTAATGGCATCGCAATTCAATTTAACGTTTGCCTACCTGGTGTCAATGGAATGAGACAGGATGTCCAGACAGCTGACCATGATGACTGCATCGCTGCCTGTAGGAGCAACACAGTGATGTAGGACTCGGCAAGTAACGGCACAGAGAGACAAATGAGAGAGGAAAAAAGCAGACAAAGGCTCAGAGGCAGTGGCAGTCCTTACCAAAGAGAGAGATCCTGTGTCTGACAAGAGCTGCCAGCTTACAGAACAGGCTGGGAAGGCAAGGAAAGGAGATGAAAGGAAAGGAAAGGAGGGCAGAAATGAAGAGTGCTGAAAAACAAACTGCACAGAAGATCTGAGAGAAATGGGAATGCTCAACACATTTATCTGGAATACATTATTCTACTGCAGCCGAAAGAAAAACCCTGAGACATGTCTCAGGGTGTCTTTTCCTTCTTTGAGGGTTGCTCTCAAAGAAGATTTTCTACGTTTAATATGTTGAGTTCTCAAAGCGTCCTCACAAGAGCACATTCAGATTAACTTTAAGGAAGGAGCACAGTGGTGAGAAAGTAATTGAAGATAACATAGTAGATAATAGTAGACAAAAATGAAAACTTACCAACCTCTTGATACCAAAATGACTCATTGAAAACATGGATTGATTCTTAAACTGCATAATTACAAGATATATTTGTCTGTTTATGCAAAAAATATGAATATACTACGTGATACTAAGTACTCTGCTTTTCAAATACCATGACGATGCGATCAGAGCCAATAGCGCCAAGGGTGACCCCCCCCCCCCCCCAACAAGTGAATACAAGTCTGCGTTGTCTTCTTCTCTCAGACTTTTTTGACCCACTATTTTAATGTTTTATTGCACATTGTCACATTACGTAGTAGTAAGTACCTGGTGACCATCTCCTTCTCCTTGTTGGAGGCGTAACCACAGCTGCTCAGGTTCTTGCTGGGCGTGGACAGGAAGTAGAGGCAGTGGTTCTTGAAGGTCTGGTCTAGCAGAGGAAGCAGCACCTAGGGAACCAATAGGAGAAGACCTCTTGAAGTAGTGACTCAACGATTTTAACTCTTTTGTTGTTGAAGGATAATACCGGTCTGGGTGATCGAACCATCGTCACCATCTCTCCTGGCTTAATTGAGATGTGATTTTGACAAATTATAGCGTAATGGATGTTTTTGTGAAGCCAGGAGAGATGGTTACGATGGTTTCATCACCCAGACTGGTGTGGTCCTTTAAGTGAGACTTCCAGACCTTGGCGAAGAATTTGATTTCCTGGTCGTGAGGTGATCTGTCCGTCTTGCCGCTGGTGGCCATGGCCTCTGGAGTCACGAGTCAAACGTACAAAACACAAGTGATTTACATGCACACAATCAATCATCTTTGTATGGGAAAATAAATAATAACACACATACACACACACACAAACACACACACTCACCAAGGTGGGCAATGAACTCCTGTGCAGAATCCACGTACTTAAGCAGCCTCTTGAGGAACTTGTAGCAAAACCTTTTCTCCATAGAGGAAGAGTCCTGCTCCATGTCCTTCAGATCTCTGTCACGCACAACGCACAAAACACACTAAGTACAAGTAGCTTGTGTGTCTTCTGTTGCAGGCATTCAATAATTCCATTATAAAAGGTGATTTTAAGACTGCATGGTTTGCACCGCAATGGGAAAACAGACAACATCACATTGTAAACCTTGTGTCATTCTCTAATTAATTATAACGACCTGCTGATAGCGTAGCCGTGGATCTGCAGGAACTTGAACAGCTCCTGGGCCTTCTCCCGGTCCCGGTGCTTCTCCTTGGCTGTCAGGGTGTCGTAGGGCACCACCAGGGGGTGACTGCCGCCTCCTGCGCACATCACAACAAACACAGCGCTGTTGTGTTCAACCCAGCTAGACAATAGACCTGCTCAGTGACTACTACACAGATAACATACAGACACGCTCCCTATGCTTCCACTAGCAAACAAACTAAGTGGCAATGTGTGGCAAATTACACTTGGAAAGACAAAGACAGAGCCAATCAAACTTCTTGGTACATTTATTTGTCACAAACATCTCCCTGTACTTTTATTTTTAAATACTTCTCTTTATACTTTTGTTTTGCGTACCTTTGCTGTTGAGCTCGCTCTTCTTCTTCTTAGCCCAGATGTTGTGGTAGTTTTCTGCCACTAGCTCCACCATGCCCTGTAGTAACAAGCAGCGGTATCATTCTTGGTGAAACCAACGAAATACCAATGTGTTTGTGATTTTGAGGTGAATTTGTACCGAGTGGATACATAATAAGATGGCACTTTAGTAATCGTGACAGTTAATGAATAAAGTAACTTGGAAATAACAAAGACCAACCAGAAGTTCTCTGGACAACGTAACGTTGTGCAGTTCTGCTGGAGCAGGGCTGAATCCATTTGCCTACGGATTAACAAAAAAACAAACCTTAAAAAAAAAGACCTCGACTAATCAAATATGCATCATGGAAATCAGTTTCAAAAGAACGCGAATGAAGACTACGTATGAAGAGAAAGGGCAGAATGACTCGCTGGCACCTGGGAGTCGGAGCTCTTGCGTTGCTTCTCGCTCTCGCGTTGCTGGAACATGGCCTCTCCCTCCTTGGTCCTCTCGATGCTCCAGCCCAAGGCCAGCATGCTCTTCAGGGACTCCTTCACTGGCCAGCGGTACGTCTCTCTCTCCTGCGCATCACACACACACACACACACACACACACACACACACACACACACACACACACACACACACACACACACACACACA
>JAOPJI010000085.1:9580392-9597602 GCA_027122695.1 Merluccius productus
TGGCGCCTAACACCGCTCGTTTAGAGGCTAAGAGCTAGCGGCCCGTTTAGCGGCCAAGACCGCCCGTTTAGCGGCCATCTCTCAGATATGATATGAACTGAAGTGTGAATTAAGGAGTTTTGACTGTTCAAAAGTAAGATTGCCATATAACTGTAGGCCTACATAAAGGCCGCAAAGATGGCCGCCGCCCGTTGACACGCGTGTGTGTTTTGCCGTCCCCCGTCCCCCCAGGAGTGCTGTGGTCCCGCTACTCGCTGGTCATCGTTCCCCGGGTCTGGAACCTGTTCGCCGTTAACTTCTTCCTGGGGATCGCCGGCGCCACGCAGCTCTTCAGGATCTGGAGGTAGTTATCTCCCCCGCACATCAACAGCTAACTCACTTCGGTGAGAGACGATGAGCCATCCTATTAGAGATGGGGAAGTTCGTGTATTGGGTTGGCGGTGGTATTGTGGAGGTATTCGGTTAAAGGTGGCCATATTGGATTCGAGGCGGTTAAGTCGGGGTATTAGCTGAGCGGTGGTTAAGTCGAAGGTATTAAGTTATTAGTCTGGTGTGTTTAAGATCAGCGCTTGGCAAGTCGCTCACTCTTTCCCTCCCCTACCTGGGAGGAAATATAGGCTCGCTTTTCTTTTAGGCCTGCCGTACTTTTATTTTGAAGGGCCCCATGACAAGCCTGTTTCAAAATTGCGATGTCACTACCCTCTAGTGACGTCACAAGTGGGAGGGTCCACCCGGATGTACTTTTACCAGCCTGGTGGGCCGGTGGGCCGTACCAACTGGTGGTGGGGCCGAGCTGTCCACCCCACCCCACGTCTGGGCGGACACTCCCACTTGTGACGTCACTAGAGGGTAGTCACATGGCCGATCACAGTCACACCTGGTGGTGTAAAAATAAAGTAGGGGCCCTTTAACGAACATTGTGTTTATAGAAAGCTCTAATAATAGATTTGGTTTAATCCTCCGTGAGCTCAGCACACTTGGTAACACAAAAGTATTTTCAAATCATATTTTTGATGCCGTCTGCGTCACAGGTACAATGTGGAGCTGAACAAAGAGCTGCCAGCCGTGCAGCCGGACGCGGAGGCGGCGGGCGGCGCCGTCGTCGTCGTCGAACCCTGACCCGCACGCCAATACGGGGCCAATAATAACAACATATTGTATTGTATGTACTGTATGTTCACATCAACATAGTCACCGAAGCGCACAGATCCTCTCATGGGCGACACATGCAACTTGAATATATTGAAAAGTACATTTGAAGCATGTATAGTGTATTTAAAACTAAGAGTGTACATTCAGATGTATTGATTTGAAATGGAAATATGTTGTTTATTTCAATATTTGTTTCCAAAACTGTGACATTTATACCTACCGAGTCGGATTGACTACTGATTGAATACAGTTTAATATTAACATATGTGTCCTTTTTAGATCTAAATAAACGACCTCTATATAGTCTTTATTTTTGTGGTGGATTATCCAACATGTCTTAGCTGTTGATGTATGCTGCACATGTCTAGAAAAGAAAGCAACGAACAAATAATGTTTTTAATAAATGCGACGAGGCTGTCACCTGAGCAATTAGAGCGCTGCACATTGTCGTAAATTATTATATGATATATGTATATATATATATTATATTATATTATATATATTATATATTATTACATATTTCTAAAACCTTTTAAGACCTCACACTCACAGCGTAGGAGGAATCAAATAAATACAATTGGGAAATAGTGCAGTTCTAACACTCAGCCACCAGAGGGCGCCAACCCCACAGTCTCCTTACCTTGAGGTGAGGGGCGACGGTCACCTGCTGCTGGTTTCCAAGGTAACAGAGAGCAGTGGTCAACGCCGCACACCGCCTCTTTATGTGAAGACCACACACACACACACACACACACACACACACACACACACACACACACACACACACACACACACACAAACAGAAACACACACACGCAGGGTGTTTACCCGTTACTTAATTGCGCTAACTGCCACAGCATCATAACTTGGGGTGCTTTATTAGCGGTTCACTGGTCTGATGAATATCTCTCTGAATCTCTTTAGCACGATGATACAAAAACATAATAAAAACATAATTTCAAGGATCAGTGCAGCTTGGGTTTTGTCAAATACATTTTACATTTAATTTAGCAGCGCTTTGGGTCAGCAGCATTCTTATTATGGCTTATTGTGGATCTGTCCATGTGTATTTTTGGTTCAAGTCTGGCCCGTGTCTAGGGTGCACCGATATGCAGCGGGACATCTGCCCTACATTTTAACATTGTAATGTTTATCTTTGAGAATATTTGAGCATGATTTCATATTTCAAGTGCAGCCATGGCAGTTCTGATGGAAACGTACGGACCACCATATAAAGTGTGTGGTGTGTGTGTGTGTGTGTGTGCTGAGATCCAGACATACCTTCTCACTCAGAGACTTGTAGGGCTTCAACAGCGGGTGCGTTTTGGCTTGTTCATCCACGCTGTCGCCCAGCTTCCAGCCGGCCGACACCTGCAACCGCACCGCAGTTCACGCACCTCGAGACAACTAGCTACCAACGTACAGCATATGGAGTCTGCTGACCATGTAGCGCACTACCCAAGTACTACCTAATTTAAGCTAATGAACATCGCAAGTGCAGCCATTTCACACTGACAAAATGAAAGGAGGAAATGTGTTGGATGTGATGTAAATAAGCAAAGTTGACATACCTTTTCTGAGCACCATTTGTCATGGGAATGCTCGGCGTATTTGTTTGCAATGTACTCGAGTTTTTCAGGAAGGGAGATGCTGAAAAGCAAGCATGTCAGTGGATCAAATCCATGCATACCCATTTGTTGTTTGCATTCAATTGTGTTTCTATGCCCGTCAATGTCATGGCTCTTTGACCTCTAAAGCGTTGTGTACTGTGAAGCTAGAACCACATATATACAGTATACACCACAGCATTGTTGAATACTTGATTCGGATTGGTCAACGACGATCCTAGGGTGTGCACTATTTTTCAGTAACGGGACACCTCCGCCTTTTAACGGGTCCCAAATCAGACAAGAAAACACAGCGTGGGCCGAGCACACGGAGCAACTCACTTGGCAGTGTTGGTGGGTTTGGGGTCAAAGTTGCCCTGGGCGTCCACCGAGACCTGTTTCTCCAGCGTGCCGGAGCTGGTGTCCACAAAGTCCGGAGGCAGAGCCCCGGCGATGGCACAGAGGCAGGGCATGGCCATCTTGAACAGCTCAGGATCGTACTTCTGCAAGTGGATGGAGACGTTAACTGTAAAAGCGACACGCAGAACAGCAGCAGCCGCAGCAGCAGAGGCCGTGCAACAGAAAAGTCTACGCCGTCATGTCATCGGCGAAGTGACCGGCCGGTTTAAAATGTGCACCGCGGCTCAAACATCGATTGAAACTTTTTCCCCAAAAATCGGGGGAGTTTTTTGTGTCGAGTGTTGTGGAACGTCAAATCTTGCCAAATCCAATAATAATAGATTTTATTTACATAGTGCTTTTCTAGACACTCAAAGCACTTACACCACTACAATCAATAAAAAGTCACATTAAAACATTTAAAAGCATACACATTAAGTAGCAGAGAGAGGGACAGAGGGGTAAGGAGGGTTTAGACATTAAAAGCCATTTTTGAAACGGTGCGTTTTTAGTTGTCCGTCTTCTCTTTTTTTTTTGTATTTCAACCCCTTCAATTAGGGCACACCTGCGTGGCGGCGAGGATGCGATGCCCCCCGGGAGAGAGAAAAAAACTAAGAGTGAGAAAGAGAATGACGGCCTTCAAACGCCTCCTTCTTGTTCCCTCGCCTCGTGCCTCGACCTTCACTCCCCAAAGAGACGGGCCAACGTCACGCACTGCAGCCTAGAACCATACACAGGCGTGGGCCTCTGTGCTAATGTGTGCACAGGACGTGTGTGTGTGTGTGTGCACACGCTGGCTGACAAGACATGATTACGTAGTGTGACGGGAAACTGACTCAGTAGTGAACCATCAGTTGAGAGAAAAGAAAAAAAAAAGGGAAAGACAAAGACGAGATTGAGATTGAGAGACTGTGAGTGACTAGAAGACAACTGCTAGTCAGTTAAAAACCATTTTCATTCCTACCCTCACTCATGGACATTGATATAGACAGCTGAGAAATACTTACTTTAGAGACGCTAAAGTTGTAATTTGTTAGAAATACCATCTGTCAGCTATTAGTGAGGGAAACTCTGTTTCGAGTTAACTGTACCTGCCTCTGTATGAGACAATTGAACTTTTAGACCGCTCCCGCTCATTTATGACCAATCAGGGCGTCCGTCTTGCCTGTAAATCACAGGTGCGCGAATGCTACACTTCTCAATGGTGGAGAAATGTAGGGAGGAAGGGAGCGGGGAGGGATGGGACTTTGATGCTTGGGTCAAATATTGCTCTCTTCAGCTCGCTCTCTTTACAACTCTTAAGTCTTACCTAGAGCTCCTTTAAAGCCCTAAAAAGTACAATGCACATACAAAATAAGTAGTCCCTTTGGTAGTAGAGGCACCAGCGTAACTCCTTTAAAGACTTGATAGAATGGCAGGTGGCGTTCAACAGTGTGTCAACAAGCGAGTGTGTGTGTGTGTGTACCTTTTGAGAGAGGGCGTCGAAGGTCCCCCAGAAGAGCTTCTTGGTGAGCACCAGCTCCTCCTCGGAGGCCATGCCGAACCCGGCCAGCCCAGAGGGCAGGCAGTAGTACTTCCAGCTCTGCTCATAGTGGCTGGTCAGAAGCTACGGGGGACACGTGGCCATGTTTACATGTTTAGTAGAAAAAAATAAAAGCGCTACACAACCTAGTTAAAGGAGAACCAAACCCCCTGACCCCGCCTCTAAGAAAAACACTTTCAGGTGTTCTTCATTCTGGGGCTGCAGGGACGCCCGCTCCCCTCTAAACGCCCCTTCATTTCAGTTTCAATAAGCAGAGGAGAGGGGTGTTGCAGGGTATCAGCAGGTTACCAAGTACCACTATCAGCCAATCAGAGATGATGCATGCAATGCCATGTGTTTAACCTATAGAGGGAGTCCTCTACAATGCAAACAGACAGATTCTGTTCAGACAGATTTTTCCGGTCGGGCCAATCACAACCGTTTATCTCATGTGGGGCGGGTTTGATACGATGGAAATTCAAGATTCGAGAACTTAATTTGTCACGTACGCATACAAGATGTACAGTGAAATGGCGATGCTTACTGTGTGTTCACATCAGCAGCAAATTAAGCTGCCAAATCACTGGAAGTCGTTCACTTTCTACGGGCAAGAGCGACACAAGCGACAAACGCTACCAGCAGCAAAAGTTGAGCGACCAGAGTGACCAAAAAAAGTTGAAGATGGCTGAACTTGCACATTACTATGACGCGTTTCGGCTGCAGCCCACTGTGTGTGTGTGTGTGTGTGTGTGTCTGTGTGTTTGTGTGTGTATCTGTGTATGTGTGTGTGTTTGTGTGCGCATAAGAGGGGGCAGTGTGTGGAACATGGCGGGTGCCCCGGTGAGATCAGTGTGAAAGAAGTAAAAGAAACTTGAAGTAAATCGGAAATGAACCGAGAGGTTCCAGACTAATACGCATTTGCGAATTGGTCTGCCGATGCCAGGCTAGGGGCGTGGTTCTCCTTTAAAAAAACAAAAAACAGTAAATGAACAGAGTGGCTAGTAGCTCTAGCAGAGTGGCTAGTAGCTCAGGCCAGGACTCACCCTGAGGGCCATCATGCAGTACTCGGAGAGCATGGGCACGTCAAACACCAGGCGCCTCAGCAGCTGCTGCATCATGGAGGGCCGCAGGTGCCTGTACAGCAGAACAACACCACGGGGGTTAGTAGTATTATAGTATATATTATTATACAGATCCATGCTTAGAGGTTGGGTGGAATTAAGAGTTACAATGCAAGCTGCACCACAAGATGGCAGTGCATTTCCACCCCCAAAAAAACACAATCGCGCAAATACACAAAACAACAACACAAGAGGCAATATGGAAACAAGGAAAAGAAGATTACAACTACTACTATGCTGCACTGAGTTGCAGCATAACAATGATAACAAGGAATACAATAAGGAAAAGAAGATTACAAATAGAAAAAAGAAGATTAAAAAAGCAGTGGCACAGGTTGCAGCATCTGTGCTGCCAAACCACAACAGCAACAAGGAACAGGAACGAGGAAAATAAGCTAAATGTTTACTTAAAACTCTCTTCCGTGATAAATAAGGAGTTTTTCATTGCTCTTTGGGCGGCTAGGGTTAGCGGAGTGTCATAAAAAATGTCTGTAAAACCCTTTGAGACTAACTGTGATTAAGGGCTTTACAAATAGCATTGACTCGACTTGGCTCTAGGGCTGCAGCGATAGTCGAATCATCAGAAAATTAAATAAAAGTTTTATTATTATTATTTATCGAATAAATCGTTTAGGTCATTTATCAACTACAAATACCAAACATTTGCTGCTCGGTGCTTCAGTTTGGTTCATGGATCATTATAAAATGAACACTTTTAATTTTTCTTGGCTGGCTGAACGATAAAGCAAGCAAATTTAAGACATCATTTTAGACTCTAGTAACTTCTGATGGCGTATGCTATTTTAACATTTTCTAGACTACATGATTAAAAAATAAAGATTGTTAGATTAATTGACTTATTAAAATAATCGTTAGTCGCAGCCCTACTTGACCCTAAAAGCAAATGAAAAAGACGGCGGTGGGACCGAGCAGCGGTGCCGATGTGGGGGGGGGCTTACTTGCAGATGGCCATCAGGCACTCCTCGATGGCGTCCCGCTGGGCCTTGGTGAGCGAGCGGCCTTTGGACAGGCGATAGATGGTCTGCAGGGTGGAGTCGATGAGGGCGGCGTGGTGCTCCGTGCTGGCGAAGAGCGCCGCGCAGCGCGTCAGCAAGGGAAGCAGCGCCGTGCCGATGTACCGGTTCATGGCCAGGGCCGTCTCCGTGGTGCTCAGCACATCCTGTCGACGTCGGCGGATAGTTAAGTTAGTTAGACCCGCGAACTGACGTTTTCTACACGGGGAACAATGCGCCGATACCACTTCACCACTTCCTTGAGACCAATACTTAAATCTTAGCTGTCCAAGGAGTAGCCAATGGTGTTATTTTCACATCATTGTCCTTTTGTTGTAATGACTGCCGTTGGGACAAACTGACATTTCATCTCGGTTTACTCTTTATAGACCTTTAAGAATCCTGTATCTGTACAAATATGTCTGGAAATGGTTGATTTCTGAGATATGTGATATTGCTTTTGGAATCTTTGTATTGGATATATTTTGGCCTTGGTATTGAACAGGTGGCCAAAACCAGTGCATTCCTCTAAACACCTGTGTTTTCCAAAAGTAAAAAGGTCAGAATCGCAGACGATGACCAGCACCTGGGACTCTCCTGGATCAATTTGCTCCAGGACTCTGGATCCAACCCGTTACACGCTCTGCGATCCATTCTGTCCCCTGCGGCCCATCCGACTGACATTGAGATGTAATCGTTGTGCTGAATTGGTTGTTGAACTGTCATTACGAATCCCCCCTGGGAGTTTATGCTGAAGTAATTACATTGTTGCCATTGGCGATGGTCTCTCTGCCCGAGTCCAAGAAAGGTCTGAGACAGAAGTACTTAATTCGAATACAATGATGTGATAGGAGAATAATAATGAGGAGGGATTGTTTGGAAGAGCGTGACTTTGGAAAACACGTCGGCCAAACAACGCTGAGTGTCATTTATTAGAAAATTGAGTTTGAGATCACTTTTTCTTTTCTTCTAACAATTCCTTAAAACAGCGTGTCTCGCTATAGCTGTCAAAACAGAAAGAGACAGAATGTATTGTTTGTTTTTGCTGAATTTTGTGCGGTCCTTCTTGATGACCTGGATCCCATCTCCTGGGAAACCATTTTCCAGCCAAGTGTCTTTATTAAGCCCAGATAAGAGTTGAGTCCAGGAGTTTTAAGCTTTAGTTTGGGTGTTACCTAATTCCCTTGCTTGTGGACTCCAGCAATTTTTCATTTATATTTGCGCTGTTGGCAATGTTTTCAGACGTCGACCCTGTTGCTGCTCTTAAACCGTTTCATAGTCACACCGTAGGTCCTTTCTGTTAAAGATGTTCACAGTATACAAAGGACAAACCGTATCAATCAACTGAACCCACCCAGACCACCCACCCCTCTGACCTGCACCAATGAAATAAAGCTGGATTCCAAAATTATTTTAAAAAAAAACAAGATATGCACAACGAGGTATTGCATTTATTGAAAAATAAAGTGCATCATTTTTGATATATGCACACCTCGGAGTGGATTATCCCACTTATACCATGGCCACTTGTGAATCGTTAAAAAATAGTTGTATGGTGTTGATTTATATTTTGTGGTAATTCTGTCTCAAAATTACAACTTTTAGCTCACACTACTTTTCATGTTCCTGGAAACAAACGGCAAATGACCGAAGACATATATGGGTCTGACTAATGCCTGGAACGCAGTCATTAATCATTAACATGAGATTCATATGGAACGCAGACGTTACATTAATAGAGACGATCTTAGTAACGACATGGCAACGGGGAAGCTTTCTAAACGTCCCATCTGGTCCAAGTCGACAGTTATTAACGCTTCGTTTAGCGCAATTATTTTTAGACCGGTGATTAGACTGCTTATGCTGCAACACATCATAGACGTGCATGTTATCGAAAAATAATCAACACCTCTCAAGCCAATCAGAGTATTCACTAATACTAATAATAATACTACTAACGACAACAACAACAACAACGAAACTAATAATGATAATGATATGATGACAAAATATATATATATAAATAAATATATTTTTAAATCTTTTATAGACTCTAGAATATAAAAACCTTGGGGAGAATATCTTATCTTCTCTAGCTTGAGGTTCCTTTGCAGTATATATGCAGTATTATACTTTTTTTTCATAATTATGTGCTTTTTGTTCCAACCGCCAGCGTTCACTCACCGTGTCGAGGGAGGCGGAGGCGCGGAGGTCTGGCAGGAAGCCCACCTCCAGCAGGTGGAGGAGGAAGCTCTGGTCCTCGATGCCGTACACGCGCTCCAGGAACAGCACCATGGGGGCCTTGTGGTCCGGACAGAAACTAGCTGACATGTCGGGCTCTGTCACCGAGCCGTCTGAACAGACGAGAAGGCGAGGACTTTTAATTTTGCGATTTGCATTTGATGCTACTTACTAGGAGACTACAGGGGAAGACGTTATATTCACATCAAGATACATTTGGTTTTAATGAAACACTGATGTTAGCTATATATGTATGGGGCAATGTAAGCTATGGCATTTCTAAAAAAAATACACTTAAATCATAGCTCTTAAATATTACCTACAGCACCTTTAAGTCTGAGAAAATCATTAAAAAAAAAATCTACATCTACATTTTGGGGAAAATAAAATAATTTAAAATAAAATGGTCCAACTTTCAATTACAATTAATTCTGCACACATTATTAAAAGTACCCGATTACTTCAATTTAGTATTAATTTAACAGACGCTTATATCCACATGTATGGGTTAAGGATGCCTACAGGTAGCCTGAGGACATCGAGGATAAAGCCCAGAATCTTCTGGCTGGGAGTCAAACCCCCATAGCCACTATATAATTCTGATGAACCCATTGATTTTTTACAATTAACCGATTCCACATTAAGTCTATAAAAGGGAATAAATAAAAGTGAACGCCGATGAGAACCTACTAGAATTACCCAAGCGGTGGGAGATGAATTACGTAAACCCAACCCACCCAACCCAAGTTCATCCAGGGGGGGGCGAAAGTATTTCGTGTCCTTGGTGTCATTTGTCAAGGAAGAAAATTGGATCCAGACGGCTTAACTGGGTTCTCAGCAAGTGTCGTTCAGGGTGGCAGTTCCAAGGACAAGCACTTGCAGGCATAGAGAGCCGGAGATGACTAAACTGGCCGCTTTCAAGATAAAGTACAGAACCGAGAAGTGGTACAGACCTTGCACCTGGCCGTCGTATATTTCCGTCAGTCAGTCAGTCAGTCACCGGGATTTACCGGGAGCTGGCGTCACTCCAGGGTTCAGTGAGTATAAAATAATTACGGTGTGAAGCTCGGCCCGTGCCGCCTTGATGGAACGGGGATTTATTTTCATGCCATTATGACATTTATTTGCTTTTCCTTTTTTTCCCCCCCAGCAATGATTTAACTGGACGTCAGCGGAGGCCAAGGGAAGCCTTGAGTTGAATGTTTCACACAGCGGAGTGGAGGCCGGCCTGTCACACGCTGTTGAATGTTGAACAAAAAGCAATGACTTGACCTCAACCGCTGTCCCGCCTGTTTTGAATACAGCAAACATGTCAGACATTCTACGTTTTAACCATTCATCACTTTGACAGAAGCTGCCCTCCCCCACACCTACAGAAGGATGATGTCACAACGATCCCAGCATGCAACGGAGAAATCCAAACCACATTGGAAACACCGGCGTTGGTACATATAATCACCGTGTTCAACCTGAAGATCGGCTTTTTCTGGTTCTGATTGGTGAATAGTTTGCCCTTGTGTTAACTATGTATGAGAATAAAAGTATTACATGGTGTAGCGTAGCATTTTCGGATGACTACTATGTACAGCTGCTGATTCCCCTGCTGATTTTATCTCGTCTTATGTCTTATGTCCTGTCTTGATGGCAAAACAAAGTTTCCATTAGCCTCGGTATATTTACGTGATGTAGGATTTTACAGTACTAGAACTCACTTGAGTACGTGTCGATGTAGCATGTGTGTGTGTGTGTGTGTGTGTGTTACCTGAATGAGGTTGCAGGGAGTGGGGATGCTAAGGGGGTTTGTTTTATTTTATTTTATTTTAATGTAAAGCACTTTGGGCTGCATTTTTATGTATGAAAGGTGCTATATAAATAAAGTTGATTTGATTTTGTTTGTTTGTGTATAATGCAATTGCATTACTTGTACACACACGTGTGTGTGTGTGTGTGTGTGTGTGTGTGTGTGTGTGTGTGTGTGTGTGTGTGAACATGTATGCAGGTTCCCTGTCAGTGCACAAAAAGCCCTGTGAAGATCCCACACAATCACTTCCGTGCGTCATCTCACCTCTCTGGAAACTTCTCTGCACCACACAGCTCAGGTTAGAAAAAAAAGGAACAAGCTCTCCTGACACAAGAAAGAAGGTAGTTTATAAACAATAGATAACTTGTCAATGCAAAGACCAGTTTGGTGTGTGTGTGTGTGTGTGTTTGAGAATGGTACTGGGGAAGTTAATTTCAAATGGCTGGTAAGAGTTTCATCACAGCTTTATCAGTTCACTAGGGTTAAGCTTATTCAGCAAAACCGAAAGTATTTCAAAGCCGAGTATTGCAATATTCACGTTTGAAATAAGTTGAATAGTTGATGTACTGCGGGTTTTGATCTGACATTGTTTCTTTGAAATTGTACAATTCCAACAGGTTGATAATTATTAATCAAGGGCCTCAGATATCAAGAAACATGAGACATTAATTTGTAATTCCGTTACCCTTTTTGATGAAGAAAAGGTGACACCTCGTGGTGGAAAATTACAATTACAATGTATGTTGGTAGACAAAAGGTGAATAACACAAAATAAAATTAATTGATGATTAATGATGTCATAAGCTTGTGTGGCCACACATTCAAGAAGTTTTAAAGTAGCCAAAACATCTACACAGGGGTGCACATTGGTGTGACATCAACAGTGTGACAGACAGTAATGAAATATTCCTTTATCATCGCAGATTATATTATTCTGATTATTTAACATTTTTGAAAATGTGTTTTAAATGCTTCGTAAGAGCAATCATTTTGTAATCTATTGTGGAATAAAAATTAAGTGGAAAATTGCATCAATGCATCTAAATATATAATAGGCTATATGCTGCTATATGCTATATGATGTTTGTTTTTTCTAAATAAGAACAACAATCACATTAATGTGAGTGTGACAATAAGCTGTCAGCCATAAAGCCATGAGGCTTCACAGTTCTGGCTGGTGTGAACAGAGGCAGAATGACATCATCACCACCACCACCCACCACCACCACAGCAATAGGCTTCAGCACTTACTTTAGAAAATCTGGTACAAGCAATTCCACGCTGCAAATGTTAAGAGTTGAACGTTTGGATGTAGGTTGATTAAGAATATACAAATCGATTCACAGTCTAATGTTTAAACCATCTGGGAGTTCAAGGTTATGTTTACTAAGTGATGTGTCTTGGATTAGGAGTTCATGAGCTATACTGCCTGATCTGTGTTTAGTCCGTCTACAAAGTGGAGTGTGTGTGTGCGGTTCAATGACAGGGAGTGTGGTCTAGCTGCTCATTCATTGGCCTGGGCCTGGACCTGGGCCGGGACCCGGCCTCACTGTAGGACTGAATATCTGCCCCGACCGTAACAAACATGGTGTATCACTTATTTTGAACTTGTTAAGGGAAATACAGTGAATTTGTTCAGGGAAATAGTGAAGTTGTAATGACTTGACTCAAACAGGTGGTGTGGACCCAAATGCACGACACAGAGGACAGGAGTAAAGCGATAAGGTCTTTACTCAGTAATCGGTTTACAGGCAGGATCGTCAACCAGGCAATCGGTCCGACAGGGTAACGGTGCAGACATGGGCAGGCAGAGAGGTCGGATCCCACAAGGCAGGCAGGCAGGAAAACAATTTCAATGAGGTGCAGGCAGGAAATACAGAGTCAGGATAAACAGGCAGGGCTGGCCGTACACAGGCAGGGAAGTCAGACAGGCAGAGTTTCATAACCGAAGGATAACATTCAGGATACAGCGGGAAAGCTTGGAAGTAAACACACAAGACGATCTGGCAGAGAACAAATATGCTAGTGAAGTAATGAGGTGGTAATTAGCTGCATGTGTGAGCCATCAGGGTGAGGTCATGCATCTGCTCCTATTTGATGCGTTACATTTCTATGCGTCACATCTAACGGTCGCCTCTCTCTCTCTCTCTCTCTCTCTCTCTCTCTCTCTCCGTCTCTCTCTCAGCATGGTAAAGCTGTGGCAGGCGATG
This sequence comes from Merluccius productus, assembly GCA_027122695.1. Taxonomy (NCBI): domain Eukaryota; kingdom Metazoa; phylum Chordata; class Actinopteri; order Gadiformes; family Merlucciidae; genus Merluccius; species Merluccius productus. Next base: position 9,593,459 of record JAOPJI010000085.1, read on the forward strand.
CCCCTCTGGTAGGCCATGTGTGTTCAACGCCTCCCTCCCTCCCGGTGTGGAGAGACCAAGACAGTGAAAAGCCATTGCATTCGTACCCGGTCACAATCGGGGAGGAGAGGGCTTCGACATCGTCGAGGTGAAGGGCCGCTATGTCATCTATGCAACGTGGTGAGCTGTGGGACTGTGGGATTTGCAGTATCATCAAGACAATAACACCTGTTTTTTTTATTTGTATTGTTTTTCCATGTTGTTGTTTTCCAAAAGATTAAACAGACAAAAAATATTTAAAAATAAATAAAAACATGAAAAGATCTGGATTGCCCTGTCTCCACAAAACCTATTTATTCCTTTAACATATTCAGTGGATCATCTTCTTCTTCGCTATCTTGTCGTTGCCATGTAAACATCGTCCATTTACTGGACGATGTTAACGGTTCCATATCATAAATTTTGTTCACAGTTTTCATCCCTCCATCTTGGGTGGGTGGTTCTGCCATCTCTTCGTAATGGACTTTTTACAAGCTGCCAATAAGACTTTCAGCAAATTCATCTTCTGTTAACACAATATGTCATATTACCAAAATACAGTACAGTAGGCCTACATGAATTACGTATATCATAGCCCAGGTTATTAATAATAACAATATGAACATGTCCCCAAAACTGTACAATTTCAGGACAAGGCCAAGATACATGGGAATGGTCTACATGTATTGCCCCACATCATCTCCTACATGGTTATGCTATAGACAAGTATTTGCTTTTAATTGTGGGTGTAATAAAGATAACGTTGGCCGTTTCTAACGACTGGAAAGTCAGCCTGGGTCTCCCTAGTGTTGCCAGAGTCAGCCTGGGGGCTCCCAGTCCGAAGTAGCTAACTTTGCCAGGACCAAGTCCAAAAGTGACGGATACTGCTTCACACGCCATCCGGTCTCTAGTCGGTTTTACAGGTGAGTTTTTCACTAGGTAGTCAACTTAATAATAAATATACTAATACTTACATGAAGATACATGAAGAGTTTCTTGCTTCCGTAAAGGATCTCCTGTCTTCATACACAGCATCCAAGTGATGAAATATCATAATTTCAGCGACATGCACGGCACACACTACATCACAAAGGTCCAACTTGGGGGAAAGATCGTGTCCACCTGCGGCCATTGAGACCTGCCGGGCCATAAGTGGGTTCGTAATGACCGACGTGGCAGACGGCTGGCAGGTGGAGGCCTGCTCCGATCCCTATAAGAGGAATGTGCGGCTGCAGGCCGAGTGGCGACACTGCCAGGAGAAGAGGGACCAGTTGAATCTCGGCAGGAGCTTCAGCGGATGCCACCGGGCCTCAGCAACCACGGAAGAAAAAAACTGATATTGTCAAATGCGACCTCCAGCTACACTTATTAGTGAAGATTGAGCCAGAGAGAAGGACTGAGGCCGGCCGTTACGAGACTGCGTCCCGGCACAGGCTGAGTGCAAAGCGCTCCGGACGGCGTCAGGCTGGAAGGCGATGGAGCCAATGAAGAGACCACTGTGCTTGTGTCTTGTATCAGCAATCGGGACATCAGATACAACCGCAGCCCAGGCTGCACCGGAGCAGCGGTCCAGTCCGCACGTGCGCCTTTGTCCCTCGGAGAGGGGCGAAGAGGGAGGAGCGCGGTCGGGTCCGCTCTTCTGCACCTACAGAGGGGAGTGTGCGCCTCGTCTTGGGGGTGAACATTGTGAAGGTGACGTCCCCAGCAGCACAAGCACCTACTACTCCAGGAACAGAGTACTAGCTGGAGAAAACTGGAGTCGGTCGCTTCAACCAGCCAATTATTGCCAGCCAGTTTGTTTGTTTGCATGTTGCCTTAGTTTATAAGACGTATTTATTGCTTCTCATACTATTTTGAATCCTTATGTTTATTTTACATTTTTTTATGTTATCGTTTTATATTTTGTAATTCTTTGGTTATAATCTGAAATTCTTGATACATTCTGTTAATTGTTGTCTATTTTAAAGAAAAATGTTTTGTCTGTGTGCTTTTAATCTTGGCCTGCATGGTTGTATGAAAGTTGCTTTTATATAAATAAAGTCGAATAGAGTTGAGTTGAGTTTAAGGCTTGGTGTTTGCGTGGGACGACTGCTTATAAATATGATTTTGTAAGTCAACTATGATGTGTTGTTTTTTTTAGGTAGGGCCAAGTAGGGCTTGATTAAAATATGCTTGTTGGCATAATATCTGCTCTTTAATACCGTACCGTGATTTGGCACATAAGCATTAATATCAATCGCCACATCTGAACAAATCTACATGGTGGAGGAGGTACAGTTGAATACAGGGTGAACAGATGAGACAACACTGACATTATTTCTCTCCTATCTTATCACATCGCATTAAATGTGTACAACAAGAAGAGAAGGAGGAAAGAAGAGAGGAGGAAATACAGGGCAGTCAAGGGTCATGGGGCTCAGAGAAAAATAAAAATAAAAAAACAGCAGGGAGTGAATTATTGATGTGGGCCCATGTTGCGATGCTGATACTGGAAGCTTCACTAGCCCACAAAGACATTTACCAGTGGTTCACATCAAAAAGCACAGCCACCCACTGTTAGGCTGAAAGGCACTATCTCCCGGACCAATACCTCTTTTTCTTCTTTCTTTTTTCTTTGTTGAACATTAATATATGTATGCAGTTAATGAAGATACTCTACTTCAAATGCGACGTGATTGGGGCCAAACAATATGGTGGTAATCAATTAAAAGACTGTAAATAGAGATGTGAAAGCATCCTATAAAGAGGTAAAGCATGAAGACCAAAATTATTTTGGACTACAATATTTGAATATTTTCCATTTTCAACATATTGCTCTGACGCTGAATGTAAAATGTATGTTTGTGATGTGGGTATGCGCGTATGTGTGTGTGTGTGTGGTGTGTGTGGGCGACACAAGTTGAAAGACATTCAGGATATAGCTTATGACAAAAGAGTCAGCCACTGTTCACATTTGCATCTTATCATTTGTTTCACCTTTAAACAGACCGCGAGGCGAGGGTTATTTTTATTTTTTGTAACGGGGCATAAAGAGAGGACAAAAACACATAGAAAGCAATTTCCCACGCTTATCAAATGTGCGGTATAGTCCCATAGTGTTCATTCAAGTGAAGTTATTGTGTAAATCAGACCGTTCCACTGTCTGGCTGAATAAATGTTAAAATCATAAAGCGTTTGTAGTCGTCAAGAAGAGCCAGTCAGTGTCTGCATCACGTACGTGTTTCGGGAAAAGTCCATGTAATGCTCTCTGACTCGTTGAGCGGGGCTACATGTGAAGCAATCAACAGATGAAAAGAAAATGGTTGCATTTGGCCCGCACATGCAAAGCGCACAGCAGGGGTATCACAGCGTATATATCCTCCAATGCTTTTATCCTAGATTATTAATACAATAGTAAAGCTCATCTTTGAAGTGTCATTATTTAAATCCCAAATGTGAATGTTTTGTTAGCAATTATTAACATCCATCTTTGCGCTGTTGCATGTACTAAACCTGTAAAATTGAAAGCACATTGTCTGTCTGTCTCTCTCTCACACTATCTGTGTATTGATCTATCCATCTTCAGTCTTTTAATAGATAAAACGTATTGCACATGTTGGACTGAGCAACACCAGATGAGTCTGGGACCATCAAACACTCCCTGCCCCCGCCTCCCCCCCCCTTCTTTCACAAAACAAGGTCCATCTTCGTGTTTCCCCCCCACCAACTTGACAGTCTCCCGCTGCCCCCTGGCTTATCCAAACCCCACTTCTCTTCTCCCGTACGCCAGGAAGAAACGAGACACAGTGGATTTACCTCACGGTGCGTCGTCGCTCCAGATGAGAGCGGAGAAGGAGGGAGAGAGAGAGAGAGAGAGAGGATTTATTTTCTTTTTTTTATTCTTCCTTGGGTGGTGGAGGTGGTGGTGGTGGGGGGGATGTAGTGAGGAGTTCACTCGGATGATTTGTTTGGAGAGGCCCTCTCTCTCTCGCTCCGTCCAAACGAGGGATTATCGGCACGTAGGTTCCCATGAAGCTAGCGTGTGGTGAAGAGGTGACCCCCCCCCCCCCCCCCCCCCCCCCCCCCACCCACCCCCCCCCCCCCCCACACCCCCCCCCACCCCCCCCCACCCCCCCCCCCCCACACC
>JAOPJI010000085.1:9631306-9650900 GCA_027122695.1 Merluccius productus
TGTTAAGATTAATTTGGTGTGTATGTGCGCAAACCCCCCCCTCCCTCCCCTCCCACACACACACATACACACACACACACGCACACACACATAAATACACTGTGTGCTTACCAAGGAGCTCATACAGGAGGTTCAGGATGTCCTTCCAGGCTGCGCCCGCCTCCTCGCCGACCGTCTCGGTGAAGTGCGCGGCGCTGTCGTACAGGTTGAGGCGGTCGATGCATTTGGACAGCAGGGTCAGCATGCCCTGGGAGGACAGAATGGGAGGGACAGGCGACACGTCGTTAACCCCACTACAAGGCTTTGGGTGATTTTGTTTGATGATTTTTCAAGCTTTAAAGCAGAGTCATGTGCACATCAATTCATAAAGACAAGGTGACAAAGATAATTTCTCGTAGGACATTTGACGGCAAAGTATTTGATTTAACGGAGCACGGTCATGGGAAGACACACCGGGAGCATTAACCAAGCATATTATACGAGATAACGATTGTTCATGACTTTTATAGTCAAACAAACATCAAAGGATACAAAGAAACACAAACCAAAATGTAAATTGGAGGGAGGAACGGAGCTACCTCTAGGTGCTCCACTCCTTCCTCCCTATCTCATCACCTCCTCCCATAGGACCTCCACCTCCACCTTCCCTCTCACCTCCTCCTCCACTCCATCTCCTCCACTCCTACCTCCCCTCTCATCATCACCTCCTCCCATAGGACCTCTTCACTCACCTCCTCTTTGAAGAGGTCCTGGCGTTTGATGAGCGAGCGGAGCAGGCCCTGCTTCTCCTCGTGCTCCAGCTCCGAGTCGGGCTGCTTGAAATATTCGATGAGGTCATCCAGCGTCTGCAGCACCTCGTCCACGTAGTCCGCCACCGCTGCACTCTCTCCGCCCGCCGTGCTGTCCAGAGCCCTGGGGGGGGGGGGGGGGAGCAGGAATAGCAAGATAAACCAAAATACAAAATACAGAGTCCATGTGGACTGAACAATGGTGCCCATAGCCCCTTGCACATTAAATCATTAGTACCAAAAGCAATTTGAATACCACTTAGAACACAATACAACATAAATGACAATCCTCAACCTGCAATTGTTTTATAACTATACAAATGTATTGACATAGTGCAATATAGCAGTGCTGCTTGTCTGACAACTAAATCCTGCACAAGCATGAAGTTATCGCACCAGTGCAGTGGTCAACATAGCTCGTTCTGTCACGGGAGGCAAATAATTGTCTATTTCACATAAGCGCTTGGCATTTATTGGTTTGAGATTTATTATTTTTTCCTTTTCCTGACAGTCGCAAAAAAATATTTAAGACCAATGCCTTTTAAAGCCCTTAAATTTAAGCCATTTGAATACTTGTAATACCTCCACGGGTACCCTTTCTATTAAAAAGAAAGCCTGGCGCCGCAATGCATGTTAAACAGTTTTATGTGATTTTATTTATGTGATATGCTTCGGTGTGTGTTTTTAATGTCTCCGAGGTGAGGCCCAAAGCAACTTTGTGGTCCATATATATTATTATACTACGTACCACGTCTGCTATTTCCAACCGTAGAATCTAATGGGACTACTATTTTTCACCCTGTTGGGGTTTATTTTGCAAATGTCAGAATTTCTCTGAGCCTCATTAACGATGCCGTTGTCTGTCTTAAGTGAAATGTAATGATAGACGGGACAAGACAAGACTTCATTCATTACACCCATCTTTGTAGTCCAAAGTTTCCAAAAGTATTACATTTCACCTGGAGACCATGAGGTATTCAAACATATTTATTACACAGCTGATTGTTATTTCTGAATAGCAGACCGCTGCTATGAACAACAAACCGTTGCTATGGACACCACTTCCAACCATAGAATCTAATGGAATACTTTTCACCCTGTTGGGGTTTATTGCGCAATAATGACCGGCTCGCTGTACATTATTCCCTTACATAGCCTTCATGTAGACGTATTCATATTATATTAGATTTGTTGAGCATTCAGATAAAATGCACGAGGGAAAAGAGTGAGCAACAGTGAGACGAAATAAAGAGCATCCCTGGGCGATAAAGTTCTCCCTTTTAGAAACGTCGAGTAATGGAAATGAAAGCAGCCCCATTAGGTCATCATTTTTTTCTTTTTGAATCGCCTAATCTGTCCTTTCAGACGAGACGCCATCAATCCGATTCACATGCGGCGCACGCAGATTCCCTCGCTGCATGATTCCCTCTGCACCTCCGCCTGTTGAGATGTGAAGGGCACTTCATGCCATTGAGCTTGCATCCAAAGCGACTGAGAGCGGAATTCAGATAGAGGCGCAGGTAACGGGGTTAGGGGTCCTGCTAAAGGATGCATATGGGTAGGTTACGGAAATCACATCATATTATGTCTGCACTCGATGCACCCTGAGCCATCCTAGGTTTGACTGGAATTCAAATTTAAACATCCTTGTCTAAACACACACACACACACACACACAAAGAGGTATACATTGTATGTACACATTTACATTTGTATTATATTGTATTTTTGACGACTTTATTTTTTTATATTATTTTTATTATTATTATTACTATTATTATTACTATTATTATTATTACTATTATTATTATTACTATTATTATTATTATTATTATTATTATTATTATTATTATTATTATTATTATTATTATTATTATTATTATTATTATTATCTTGTTGACCTTTGAATCTTGAGAGCCAGAGAGACAGGCACATTGAAATAGACAGAGAGAGACAGACAGACAGACACACAGAGAGAGACAGAGACAGAGAGACCGAGACAGAGACAGAGAGACACACGGGCCAAGAGAGAGAGACAGATAGAGAGACACACCGACAGAGACGGCGCAAGACAGAGAGAGAGAGAGAGAGAGAGAGCTTGTTACTTGATGAAGTTGCTGAAGAGGCGCGTGGTGTTGCGGATGATGCGGGCCGCCCTGGACTCCTCATGCTGACAGCGCTGCAGGATCAGCCCGTCGTCCATGTGGCCCTCTAGGTGCAGGCAGGCCTGCACACGCACACACACACACACGCACGCACACACACACACACACAAAGGATCAGGTATGCAGTGACATTAAGTATGAAATGGCTGACACTCAAACGGCTGCCACCGCTCGATGCAGCCGCTCCGTCACTGAGGCCGTAGTGGCCACCTGGAAAACAGTGTCCAAGTTTGGGCCTTTCAGGGTGACTTGGAGGTGTGCCCAGAGATGAGGAGTAGTGTAGCGCCATTCTGCCACAAGCCGTGCCTAATCCTTCTTCCTCTCTGCTTTCTCTCTCCCCCGAGACTATCTGACACCCTCCACCTTTAAATGGGGTGTAAAACTAGGAGGGGGTGGAGGTGTAATGCTAACAAATTGCCGTGTTGACTTGTGTGGTGAAAGGTGTATGGTCTGTCTGTGTGCGTGTTGACGGGTGTGTGTGTGTGTGTGTGTGTGTGTGTGTGTGTGTGTGTGTGTGTGTCGTACACATGCTATGCAAGATTCATTATTGTGTGGATACCCTTTAACCTCAAAAGAAGTGGTCGGTTCGATAAGATAAGATGCTTCTTTATTGATCCCAGTTGGGAAATTCAGGAATAGCCCTGGTTGCTATGGCAACTCTTGTGGTAACCAAGGAGGTAGATTGCCATTCTCTATGTTTTCACGCTTTTTCCCCAGACCCAATTCTTTGCAAACGGCCCCTTACATCTGTGAGCCCATGACACTATACGTCTAGACTCTACATGGGTCTCTCAGGGTCTTCTATCGCTATACCTTAGTTTACTGCAATCAGTCACACAGAAATGATCATTATATTCAGGATGTCACCGAGTTATTTGTTACACTATTAAAAGATGCCAAACACAGATTCCATATTTTTAAAAGTTTAATCTGCTCCTCAATCATGCAACTGTCTAATGCCAGGATCAGACTATACGACATTTTTGTCTTTCACGATGGTCACCGTGTCAAATTGGGGAGTTATTGCATCATAAAATCTTCAGACTGGAGACGGGGCTATGCTACCCGTTTGACCGTGATGCTTTACGTCTTCACGACCTAGCGTCAAGTTCACCTGGGATCGGGGAGGAGGGGTCAACAATATTTAATTAATCAACGTCAGCATACACGTCGTAGTCTTTACGTCAGGGCGTCGTAGCGCATCCGTAGACGCCACAACGCAAGCTTCTGACCAGATTGTCTGGGACTGCTGGGACGAATTTGTGTAGTCTGATCCCGGCATAACATCGGAACATGAATAACATGTGAATAGCGTGTCTTGTATCCAATGAACGTGTTGATTGTGTATGGCACATGTACAGTATGTCCTAATAATGGTAACGACCATGCTTATTAAACTCACCCTTCTCTTCAGGAGTCCTAGGCGAGATGACTTTGCGTCAGGCGCCTGGTAGGACAGCCACAGACCCGTGGCCACGTGCATGACGAAGCACACAGAATCTCCATACTTGATCTCCGGCGCGCCCATGCCCTCGATGTCCCTCTTCGGCCCCGAGTCGCCCTTTTCCTGTTGCGTTCACCATCATCATCATCATCATCATCGTCATCATCATCATACACAGATGGGAAAATCACATTGAAACACACACACACACACACACACACACACTTATAGTTACATAAAATGAGGGATGAATTGTGATGGTATAAATATATTTCAAGACATTTCTAACTACGTCCTTCTTACTTCCTGTAATTTGTCACATGAGTTACACAAGGCGTGGCATTGGCGGGCTTACTGCCCCCCCCCCACTTAGGAGACTAGAGCGGGCACAGGCCCCATTCACTCCAATGAGAGATGTAGAGGTTTTGGTCGTACGTAGCCATTCTTTTATTTAACATTGAGATCAAGGTAAATATCAGACGTTCCCTAAAAAGTTTAGGTGTTCTGAACATATTGACACGATATCGACATTTTTCCGACTGGTGGAGGCGGTGAAAAACAAGTTTGTTTGAGACTTGTCCAGCGATCTCACCGTGGTAACGACAGCGCCAGTGTAAAGGCCCCGCCCACTTAGGAGACATGAACTGTTTCCATTTTCGCCCCGTCGGCGATGCTTTGAATGCGTTATCTTTGTTATTTACTATCTTTGACATATTGCGCATTAAAAACGCTTTCTCTGCTGCTAGGTGATAAGCCGCACTGTGTCCGGAGGACTGCCAGAAATGGATTGGCCCCGCTGATTATGGCTGACACGAGGTCGCCGAGACCCCATTAACGCCTCGTGTTCAACATAGCACAGCGACACAGGCACTCGGGTTTCTCTAACCGCATATTGTTGTTCAGGGTCAGAGGGGAAGGCCTGGAAACCGAGGCAAGAGGACAATAGCCATACTAGTCTATCACAGGGTATGCACAAACTATCTATTTTCAAATACCCATTTTTACGCATGCACAGTATTTTCGAGTTACACCGACAACTGCAAACAGAGGTTTTCGAGTCGTTGTTTCAGAATGAAACAACACAGGAAAGGTCATTGATCTTTTTGTAGATCCCTGCATACTGTCTACTTTTACAGTCTGACTTGCTTCTCTTTGTTTTGGGGTTTACGGTGGTTTAATGATATTTTTGGACCAATTAAAAAAGAGAAACGCCGCAGAGCTCTGGCGGGAGCGACGGTGGGAGAGCACAAATAAGAACCGAGGGGGTGAGGGCGAGTGGGCGAGTGGGCGAGGGGCGAGGGAGGCAGGCACGTGGGAGATAGGCAAGCGTGACGAAATGCGCAGCAGTTGAAAATAAAGCAGGACAGAAAGGCGAAAACAACATAGCGCATAGACGATCAATGCGCTCCTAATTGGCAGGATTTTCCCCTCATTAAAGTTGCCCGTAACATATACAGTTGCAGTTACTCCCGTGGACGTCAGATACGACGGTGCCACTGGTACAGCAAAGTGTCATCAGTACCAGAGCAAAGGCTAATTAGCCGTCAGCCAACCATATCTGATAAAACCACGAAGCCCTTCATAGGAAATGATTCTGGTTAACACAATTATTTGCAGATGATCTAGGAAGACTTAAAGTACTACTAATGTATTTATTTATTTATTAGGATCCCCATTAGCTGCTCTCTAGAGCACCACTAATCTTCCTGGGGTCCGCATCTAAAACAATACATTTAAACGTCCATTTATAATCACAATGAAGCACAACAAGAAAGGACAAGACTGGTCAACCTTACATTATATATACATCAAAGAACATAATGCATAGTAGTTGTTAAATAAAAAAATAAAAAAATAAGAATGATAATAATAATAATAATAATAATAATAATAATAATAATAATAATAATAATATGACAACAACAAAAACCTACAGCCCTATATAAAAGCCTTTGTGTGCACGTATGTTGTATTTTACAGTATATATATTTTAAGTGTTTTAGAGGGCTGAATACAAATGATGAATGAATAAAATGAATACAAAACAGTTATCACCGCTTTATTAAATGTGTTCTTTTATGCCAACATTTGAAATTAAGTTCTGTTTTCCCGTTTCAGTTTTCAATTTCACAAATTAATTTGAGAGCAGGCTATGAGTAGCCTGGCGAGAGCCCCACAAAAATAATGATTTCCTTGTAGGTCTGGGATTGTCCAGCCGACGGATGGACAATACCACAGTCCCACAGGACGCAGACAGTGGACGCACGCAGTAACTACATTTAAACAGGTCTTTTGCAAGCATTTCCTTTAGTTTGTGTGGTTGGGGTACATTGGAAAATAAAATGGCTATAAAGGCGTGCCGCGGTTTGGAAAGGCTTGGGAAGCACTGCAGTAGAGATCGCATTTGCCGAAGACTGTCGCATCGATGCGGCCGCAGCGTCGGTTTTAAGCGGCGATAAAACGCAAACATAAATGTCAACCGTTGGATTTTTATCAGAGGAAAAGACATGAGTTGTGTTCGCTGTTCTTCCGATCGGGTTCAGAAAGAGCTCTCTTTATGAGCTTGCTCCGTTGGTGACGTTGCGTTAGGCTTATTGGCTGAAGGTGTTGTCTGTCATGGCATGGCTTCAAATCAACTGCTTACGGTAAAAGGCCGGTCTCTCTCGCGGAAGGAACGGAAAATACCTCACAAGGTCATAGACTAGAACCAGGCTAGGCTGTGTTGTGATACTGTGCTAAAAGCATCATGTCCGCAACATCTGTCTGCATGTCAACATTTGTTCAACCCGCCAAAAACAGACCTGCGTCCCTTTTTGATCCAGAGATAGATTACCATTGTTGCTGTTGCCATAGAGACATAGGGCTGACCTTGGAAGACCTGAAGCAGAAGGCCGTGGACTTGGTGTCACACTTTTCGCGGTCCTGCAGCACCAGCCCGCGGTCCTCTGTCAGCGCCAGGTAGTGGCCCGTGGAGAGGTGGCGGAGACGGAAGGACTGGCCCCAGCGGATGTGGCTCCCGCTCCAACTAAAGGAAAACAAAGGGTTGTTTAATTTAAGCAGTAAGTCACGAGAGGCTTCGCGCCGTGCCTAACAACGCCCCCCCAGCTGTTCTAAAATCACCGTAAACCACTGCCTCAAGTGGCTTATTGCTTTTATAAAACGGTTACTTTAGACTACCTGGTAAGATTTCACAATAAATGAAATCATTTATTGAAAACAAATCATAATTCTTCCGCCAAGCAATATAGTTCCTCAAGACAGCAAAGTGGTTGCCAAGCAACACAGGCTAGCATACAGGCTTTAGCATACATGTGAATTAATACTAAAAAATGATTTGTCTTGCGGTCACAGGTGAGTATTTTACAACCGCTTCCAACCAACCAGAATCAAGGACCAGAACTATCCTTTTTATAAACAGCAATTAAAGACCGGCAGAGTCTACCGTCAACCACTGTGCATGTGGGGCGTTGGAATGGGCCTACCAGAATCACAATTAACCTAAAACCTTAGGATTTTAGGTTGGGAAACACCGCGATTCTCTACCAGTTTGTCTCAAAGTTGAATAATTTTGTCTTGCGTCTGAATACATTTTTTGCAACAATGCATTGAGTTTTGTTTGGAAGTCGTCTGGAGGCAGTGTACGTTATCCTCCACATTTCAAACAGAGTTTATACCATCGAATGATACAGTGAGAGGGGATCATGTTGTGCTTCTCCTTCTCCGTGGTGAGCTAAGCACCGTGTGCCTCGCAGGAAGCACCTGGGAGGTTTTACAAGTGAAGAGAGCGAGTGACAGCTAGCTCCGCCGAGACCCGAGCTGAAGACGTGTTCAAAAAAAGAAAAACCTGCCAAAAAACACGAATAAACACCCGAGAATATTTATGATGGAGCAGAAGACAAACAGACGGAGATTGAGACTAAAAAAAGAAAGGAGATGGAGACGGAGACAGAGACAGAGGGGCAGATACCGCTGCCTCTGCAGAAACCCATCGGCTAATTGGATGTGACATCTCGGGGAGGAGGCAACGGTTCTATATATAAAACACCTCTGTGATGTCACCCCATGTAGCTACGGCAGAAGATGCAGTATTTTGATTGGTTAATAACAAAGAAGCTTCTGTTTTATACTGCGTGTACGTATAATGTGTGAGTAGTGTGAGTAGTGTGAGTAGTGTGAGTAGTGTGCGTAGTGCTCGTGTGCGTGAGCGTACATGCGCGTGTGTCCGTGCTTGCCTGCGTATGTGTTTGCGTGTGTGTCTGTCCTTTGCACGCATGTCTGTGTGTGGTGTGTGTGTGTGTGTGTGTGTGCATATGATCTCACCTAATCCTGAGGGGCTCTATTCTCCAGAGAGAGCGGGCCTTGGAGGCTCCCTTCCCCGCCTCATAGTTCACTATCCTGGGAGAGCAGCAGAGGGGAGAGGAGGGTCAGCCCTGGGAATGAACGGGTCTTTAAATGGTAAAACATGCACACGTACGCAACTTGCAGTATTGCTGCAGATGCCGTGAGCGCCCGTGGCAAACCGCGATAAATAACGGGCGTGTGCTCGTGCTCATTTCAAGAATTTTCTTTTTACAGAATGTTATCACATCAAACTTCAGATTGAAAGCTCCCCTTCTTCCAGGCGAGAGGAGGAAGCGACGGCGGTGAAGGCGTCTTTCATCCATGTGACGGACGAACAAACAGACGTGTCCGGCTTTGGCTCACGCGCGTGCGTGCGTGCGTGCGTGGGATGGACGCATGCGTGAACTTTGTAAGGAAGGCAGCGTCCCGGGCTTATGTGCTCAGAGTGGACAGCTTGACAGTTAGAGGTTGAATGATGATGCGGCCTTTCTCATCACGTCCGTCGAAGGAATATCTCCCTTAAGGTTGGTTATAAATCACTTCCCCGACGCTAGGCAGCTTGAAGACACCATGAAGGCGAGTCGAGGCCCGAAAAACAACGGTGGCTATTAGGTACTTACATCCAAATCTAATGAACCGCTGAACTTTCAGTTTTGCCAGCTCTCGCTCATACAGTACAAAGCCTCTGATTGGCTGCCGCCACAGCGGGGCTCGGGTGTTTTTCTCACTTTCCCCCCAAGGATCTGAAGGATCACAATGACTTTCTTCCTGCGACGACACAATAGTGGACATATTGTGTGTTGTTGTGTTAAGTGGCACCAACCTCTGCTCCTCCTCACTCTTATCTGATCCAGGGATGGTCAGGCTCTCATCGTGACCATGGCACAGACGCATCACGTGACCCCCGATGAGGAAGCCTAACATCAATATGAACCAACAAACAAACAAAAAACATAGAAAAATTGCCCTTTATACGAAGTACGAAGCGTACTTTCAATAAAACCTTACATTTACGTTGTACATTTACATTTAGGGCATTTAGCAGACGCTTCTGTCCAAAGCGACTTAACCTAAGTACATTTTTTAGTAAGAAGTAAAACAAAAATATACAATTGTCTGTACAGCATGGATGTCAAAAGAACAAGTTTGTGTGAGCGCACCATAATTGCTAGATTTAGCTATCGCTAATTGCTAGATTTAGCTATCGATTTAGCTATATTAGCTAAACATCTGCGAAAACATCTGCAATGAGTGAGGTTCACATTGAATCATACAGCGATTATCTATTTTTCAAATGTCTATTAATACTACACCATGCAACATTTGCATGATGTAGTATGCTGACGTTATGGTTGGTGTTAGCATGGTGGTGGTGGTGCTGGTGCTGGCGGTGCTGGTGGTGGTGATGGGGTTCAACTTGCCTACAGCCACGTTGCTGGCAGAGCAGGTGGGCTGGATGTTCCACAGCGTCTGCATGAACGAGGCGTCAACGTGGATGTTGCCGTTGGCGAGGGAGAGATGCTGCAAGGCAGGAGTACAGAAGGAAAGCTCGGCCGTTGAACCGCTTGAATACATAAAACATCTACAAATCCGTCAAATTAGAGATACGTTTGCCATTTCCCTGCATTGGTATCTCGATTGTGTGTATGGCTGAACGGAACGGAGATGTCTTCATCAGAGCCTCGTCAAGTGTGGTTTGAGTTTCAGGCAACTGTTGACAATTGTACGCTATCGATTTAATCGCGTATCCACATTGTTTTGAGGAGAGAGAGAAGAGCACGGTAATGAAAAAACGCAGGCCTATGTGTGCGGAGCGCTAGCAGGGGATTACAAACGACGGTGAGAAAAGAGAACCAAAGTATAATCACACCTTCCAGGCGTGTGTGGGTGTGCGTATGTGTGTCTGTGTGTGTGTGTGTGTGTATGGGTTGGGAGTGATCCATCTGCCAATACGAGTGATTCTCAATCCGTTGAAAGACAGTGGACAGTGGATGTGTATAACATCCACTGGGAGGTCCTGGAGCACACTGCACCCGTCTCTTGATGGACAGCACCGCATCAGGGATAGCAGCTTGGCAGGGGTTTTGGCAAAGATGAGGGCCTTCATCTCCAAGACTGGTTTTTAAATGAGGATGTGGCGGATGTGTGTGTGTGTGTGTGTGTGTGTGTGTGTGTGTTGACTCTCCCCAAACAAAACAGGCTCTGGGTTCAA
Organism: Merluccius productus; assembly: GCA_027122695.1. Lineage (NCBI taxonomy): Eukaryota > Metazoa > Chordata > Actinopteri > Gadiformes > Merlucciidae > Merluccius > Merluccius productus. The sequence goes on from JAOPJI010000085.1 coordinate 9,642,257, forward strand.
GTCTCACACTGTCCACACTACTGTAGTCATGGCTGAGCGAGAGTCCTATAGTCTACTCCCCCCATTAACAACATGCTTATTGCAACATGATGCATGCAACATGCAACATAATTCAATTTGGTCCGAGTCTCTTTGGACCAAAGGGTCTGTTGAATGTGTGTGTATCACCATTATGGGATCATGGGCCACCTGTTTGCCAAGTAGAATAACCTTTAAAAACAAGCGGCGTCCTGGGGATGCAGTCCCATGAACAGATGGTAACGGTTTACTGCCACTACTCTGTGTGTGCGTGTGTGTGCGTGCGTGCGTGCGTGTGAGTGTCATCCACTCGCTTCTACCTCTCACTGGGGTGATGGACACATGATGGGAGTACCATAACCTACCCAGCTGGGTCCCACCATTTAAAAGAAGTCCCCGATCCACATTGTACCGTACTTGCACTTCACCTTCGCCGGGCTATTCGCAGAGAAACACAGCTTGCCTTTTAAGGTTTGTGTCTCTCCCCCGAGCTCCACAACACACACCCCTGATCGGGACACCAGCAGTAGCCGTCAACAGCCACAGTGTGAAAGCGGGGCTTTGTTTGTATAGGCGACTTCCCAGGGACTTAACGAGAAGAAACCATGATCACGATCAGAGAATCCTCAAATGACAATAAGATACGTGTTATTTTAGTAGCCTTTCGTCGTTTTGTTTACGACGACGTTCTGGGGAAACGATGATCATTAGCCCGGGACAAGGGCGTCTCGGGTCTTTAAAAGCAGCACTGCTACTGCGGTGTAAACAATGAGTCCTTACTACCGTTGTCCTGCAGAGAGAGTCCAGCAGGGACTACTGTAGGTGTGAATATTTCCTGCTAGTGGAGAGGGAGGAAAGTCTCTCTCTCTCTCCCACTCTCTCTCTCTCTCCCTCCCTCCAAGTTAATTATGCTGGCAATACAGTACGTGCAATACCACGCAATACCATCAGCTTCAACCGTGGGCTGATCATTCTGATAAAAAATACTACAAAGACAAATAACAATAACGATAACAACAACAACAACAATAATAATAATAATAATCATCATGAAGTGAATAGGAAGGCTGCGACTGCTCTGTTTCTCCATTGCAAATTGGGATTTTATTTTATTGTCGTTTTTTTCTTTCTTCCCTACAAAATGCCATGTCACTCCAATCCTGGCTGTGGATGTCCACTTGTCTGCAGCAGGCTATAAAAGTTTCAGAGGCGCTGTCTGAGGAGGAGGAGGAGGAGGAGGAGTGGAAGCTGCAGAACACACCCTGCAGCTCTGCCTCTGTCGCCGCCTCAGTCTCTGCTCTCTGGTGAGTCAGCGGAGCACATGATGTCCACATAGCGCCCAAGCTTCCCGGGCCACCCGACCCCCAAGCTTGCGCTTTGCCTTTCCACGCGACCTCAAAAAAGGACCTCCAGGCAAGGCAAACCAGAGGCTCAAAGGGAGACCCGAGCTGTAAACGCTGCAAATGAGTGCGTAATACGGTCCAGCCTGCCATGGAGACAGCAGGGACACAACCACAAACAGTAGCAGAGCCGCTGGCCCTCGCCAAGCCCCATTTGTTACGATGCGCTCCAGTTTGTTCTGATGAAAGAAGACTTCCTACTGTTTGGCTTTGGTAAATTGACCATTAGCCAAAAGAGCATTTAGCATTTCTCAAATGGGGGTACGCCTACCCCTAGGGGTACTTTGAAGCATTGCAGGGGGGTACTAAGCAAATAAAAACCACCTGAATCTGAATACCACTTTAACAGAATGATATGAATCTGAATACTTGCATACAAGTTCGATAAATCTTTCCAAATGAATGACAGTAGTAGTAGTACTAGCAAGTGCCTGGGTTGGGCTGGGTGACGGGTCGGCGCGGTGCGGTGCTTACCAGGTATCTCTCCGTGGAGACGCTGACTAGGATGAGGTCGTCACCGATGCGCACTTTCTCTCCCTCAGACCTCTGCTTGGACGCGGGGTGAATGGTCCACCAACACGCCTCCCCTGCAGACACACACACACACACACACACACACTTACCTTTTGTCTCTGATGTATGGTACACCTCTGTTAACTAGTTTACATTTGTATTTATGACACCTATCGTTACCGGTCACATGTCTGTCTGTACATATGGCTACTGCACCTCTGATACTACTTTTGCTATTTTATTTCTATATTGTTTATTTGTATATATTTTGCATATATTTTTATTTATTTGCTCCTTTCTTACTTTGCACTGCAACTGCTGCACAATAATTTCCATCAGAATAAGAAAAAGTAATCTCTTATCTATCACACACACACACACACACACACACAATCCAAAATATTACAATTCATGTATAGTCATCCCTGTGTATATAAATAATGGACAGGTGCCTGTCTGTCCATTCAGATTGACAACCAGACCTAAAGATAGTCATGCTGTGTGAAAAAGAGTCCTAGCTTCGGCGTGATGGATGACTCGGGGCTCCACTAGTAAACCTGACGGCTGACCTCATGTCGGACACATCTTCAGGATTCGCTCCCCGTTTCTGGGAATAGGCCGAGCTGCTGGTCGAGCAACCGCTGAGAGGCCGGAAATAACATGCGATTCATTTGCCAGCTGAACTCGGTTGGTTTTTAAAATAATCGTACCGATTGAATCCTCTTGTAGCCCTACGTCGAAGGACAGCTTGTCCGTCAGAGACTTCGACGTCTTCAAACAGGTCAGGTACTGGTGAGAAAGAGAAACAGCAGATTGTCATGTCAAAGTCATGTCAGTGACACTTGGTCCCAATGGTACCAAGTTAGTAAAGTTACCAATATGAAGTGGAAATATGTAATTTGCAGCTGCTGGTGGTATTTTTTTCCAAGGAGATAGAATTTGGTTATGCAGACATGACGCAAACGTTTAATTCCTTGTGATATTTAGTTATGGCTGATCCCCAAATACATACTACCGTCATTGCCAAGGTAACACTGTTAATTTAATAACATTGACACATTGACACTTTGAAAAGCATACCTTGATAAAGATACAGCTAATAATACTGCTAAGGTGTACCACTAGCTAGGGCAATCAGCTTTAAGCCAATTGCTATTATAGTATGACTAGAGCTGCAACGATTAGTCAAATCGATTCGTCAACCGAACCAAAAATATTTGATTGATTAATCATTTAGCCCATTTATCAAGTACAAATACCAAACATTTGCTGCTCAATGTTCAAATGTTTGGTTCATGGATCATTATAAAATTAATAAAAATACTTTAGTTTGTCTTGGCTGCTCGTTAGATAAAGCAAGCAAATTTATTAATTTACAATTTTGGACTATTTAAGACATGTTCTAGACTAAATGATGAATGGAGTCATCTGAAAATGCTTGTTGGATGATTCAACTATGAAAATAACTGCTAGTTGCAGCCGTTGTCATGACTACGCTGAATGTAATCCTGTAACGAACACCTGTGGAGTGAGTTTGTCTGCTCCTAGCTAGCTATGTATACATGTAGAACGTGATGTGATGATGAGGATAAAGATGATGATGGTGTCGTCACCCTGGCGTATTATGGTATGGCGTGGCGCTGCTCACCATGCTGCTGAAGGAGTGGCGCAGGAGAATGGCGTGGCCGTAGAGCAGGGTCCGGTGACCGCCCCCCTGGGCCGCCTGTAGGGAAGCAGGCGGCAGAGACATGCCGTTCGGTCAACCACATTGCATGTGAAAATTCCATCATACTCCTCTCTCCTGCTGCAGTCTATTAGATGGGGGCTCTATGTCTATGGCTCAGAGTGCCTCTATTTGTGGCCCTCGTGTCGGCTCTCTGCTGTGGGGAACTCAATACCTTAAAGAGTAATCCAGCTAAACAAAATCAAACTGACATGCAATTTCTGCCTCCGATTGGGTCAAATGGGTGACGAGTGACGTCACTTGCCCCCCGTTTTCACACTGAAAACGCCGCTATTGCATTGGCGTGCGTTGTGCCTGTGATGGTTCCCTGGGGTTTGGTTTTAGGCTAAGCTCTTAGCCTAAGTGAGCTGGTACCTCACATCTACTGTATGGGACCCATTTCTACAGTCTGGCTAAATGCATCATCCATGTCAACGTCCTCTGTGTGGAATATCTACCTCAATAGTTTTAAGTCGGCATGTCAGTTTGCATCTGCCATTGCAGGAGTAATCCTGCATCTTAATGTCATTATTTTGTATGGAATGCATGTACAGGTATGTGCATTTATTTATATTGTGATCTAGGTTGTAATTCAGAATTTACAGAACTAGAGTGTTGTGATGTAGTAGTACCAAGACTATTGTATGGCAACTATCTCATTTACATTAGTCGATATTTTTTTGACAAAGCGTGGTTTTACCTTGCAATTGGACAAAAGAGAATGAATTGCTCAATTCATAATAGCTTTCTTCTTTTGACCGCATATCTTAAATGCAATTGTATGACCACCTCAAAGAAATAGAACGGAAACAAACAAACATTCAAACAAACAGTTCGGGACCATGAAAGGCAATTCATTCACAATTCATACACCACAAGTGTCAAGAGTTGAGTAAAATGAGGAGTTTAAAACCAAATTGGTTTTAAAGAGTGAAAGCACAAAAAGGGACACTCTACTTACCCTCTTTACCAACTTCTAGAAGCATAAGACAGAAGACAATACAAACCATAACCAGTGAATACTAAAGTACAGTCAGGGTCAATAAAATACATTAGTAGTTTTCAGGCAACTGCATTGTTTTCATTTCAAGTGACAAGAAAGCAGTACGCTGGTACTGCAAACATGGAGCTACACGTTGAACGAGCACGCAAGATTACAAATACGATATATATATATATATATATGATATATAATTCAATGATTTAAAATAAGGATGTGTCCATAATGAATTCACTGTAATTGACAAAAGACTCAGTTATTGCATCACAAGAAGCAAACTGTAGCTTCAGTGAAAGTGTAATGTCATCACAGTCCTGTCATAAGACACTGCCTAATCGCCGATTTATCCAACATGCAATATCGCTTTGTTTATCCTCTGGCAGGTACGGCTGTCAGTGTTCATTTGCACGTCTCAAAGCGCCCCCCCCCCTCTTCTTAATCTGCACTGACCTAAAGGGAACTCCCTAATCGTCCCCCTGAACTCGACCCCAACATAATACCCCCCCCCCTTCGCCACTGAGTCAGTCCCAGATGGCCTACAGACGAAAAAGGAAACGCAGCTTCGATCAAAAGAAAATTCTGGAAGAGTATCCCGCAACAGCTGGGGAAAGGCAGAGAGCGAGAGAGAGCGAGAGAGAGAGAGACAGAGAGAGAGAGCGAGCGAGAGCGAAGGGGAGGGCGTGGTGTTGGTGTACGGAAGCCGCTGACACATCAGTGCAATGACCTCCGACCTTTGATGGGAACGACCCTCCTCAAATGTGAAGTTTACCGTACATTCCCCCCACTGGCACCAGGCAGGGGTCAGTAGGGGGAGGAGGGGGAGGAGGGGGACCGCTCCCCCTTACCCCTGCGGGTCACCGAGGACACTCACCCCACCGTGGGGAATTTAGACCAGTGGTTACTGAGTGGGTACTGCAGGTGCCATGTGGGATTTTAGTCTTCGTAAATCGATAAATTTGCAATTATCGAAAAAATAATAGATAGTAAATAAATATATATATATAGGATTATGGCTTGTTATTAGTTCAAAAAATAGTGTTTATTTAAAAAATAGCACTTTGTGCATCCCATTTGTGTTCGCTAAATAAACACACAGGGAGCATAAGCAGCGTTGCTGAATTTTCTTTTCAACTGTTTCCCACCGGCCGTGGCCTTCTTGTTATTGTTTATTATTAAAGGGGCTGCTGGCGCTCTTTGCTCAGCCGCTGCATATTTATTTATCTATTTTTTACCTTTTGCATACAAGGTTGCAAAAGGTCTTGATGACAATTTAGTGGTACACTAAAAAGTCAAAGGTTGGGATCCACTGATTTTTAGAGCATTCACTATTTATATCTGTAATCCAACTTCTTCTTTTGACGTGTTCACTTGGGAGTTTGTGTAGCCAAACCAACTTTAATACGGTAGCCTCTATAAATAATTGAACTGAACTGACGCGTGTGATGAGTAGCATCAAAAGCTACTGAAGTACAGCACCGCTGTGCTCAAGTGGCACTTAAATGTCTGATTAATGTGTGTGAGAACAAAAATGTGTACCAGGAACGAAAGCTGTACCTCCATGCCAGAGTGGGTAAAGGTGAGGTAATTACCTTTAATGTTCCTTTATAAGCATGGCCAATCTTATATAGAATAGCCCGGACCGGGAAAACCACTTGGTAATTCCTCAAGGACACGGTAAAGCACAGGGGAGCTTAAGGACAGATTTATTTTCCAATTGTTTTAGTATGGATTCCCATGTGTGCCTTCTCTCTGGCAGGTTGTGATGATGAATAATAGGATATTATAAATAATGGCAGCATACCATTGCATGTGACACTCATCTATTTCATAACGCATACTTCATAAGATTTCATAACACACAGTATGTCATATATACTGGGGATAGAAGAACGACGACAAAGAGCAGAAAAAAAGAGGCAATGCGCAACATGACTACTTTAGAGCAGCGGTAGCATTCCCACTTCGATATAGAAATATTGAATAAAAATGAACTGTGCAGCAATTGTTATTGAATTAGTCCCAAGCCAATGATTGTATCATTTGTATTAATAATGCAAAACCATGAAAAAAAGACATAAAATGACACCCAGAAGCGTGGGCACTTTCACCTGAGACAGGCTTGCACTCTTGCACACAGTCGTTTTGAAGCTACGTCCAATAACGTCGGCCTGGTTTGAGATTGCTACAAATGTCACGTTCCAATTTTTGTGCTTAAATCAATGTAAAAACTCAAATCAATCAATTAAAATGTGACTTAACAACTCACGGTTGTTAATGTAACTTAGTTTGCCTTTGTTGACAGTTACAAAATAGGCGACACCTGTGAGAGGGAAAGTGACAAAAGGTTGCGACCTTTTGTGTCGAGGGTCAGTAGAGCAGTAAGTCATGCACACATCTCACGACACGATGGAACTGCTGGACCTACCCATTGCTCATGGCCAGGGCTCTAGTAACACAAATATACATGAGAAGAGCGTTAGCTATTCTGGACGAATGGCAGTTTCAACTGCGGCTGCTGAGAGCAGCGTAGAGGTTGCTGGAGACGAATGACAGATGGCAGCGGCGGTGGCATATGTGGAATCATTTTAGAACCAGTGTTGCACTCATAATCACACTGAGTCAGCGTTAGCCTCACCGCTAGCCCAGCTAGCGGACGTATACAATTAACTATAATGCATTTGATACTCAGAGAACTACTCTAGCCTGGTACTTCTCTACAAGCACCTGCATTCTTTAATCATTTGCAATTTTCAATTCAAAACTGCCAGTATCCTCTAGGCTAATATACTAAGCTAACATATTAGGCTAATATATCCTATAAATCCAACACTTTATAAGCCTAGCTTATCTTTGGCTTTGTATTAAAGCCAACCTCATATTGTCACACACTACAAGGCCAACAATGCTGAAACGATAATAAAAGGCTAATCTGCCTGAACAGGACACATTTAATCAGAGGTGGAAAGTAACAAATGACAATTATTCTTGTTACTGTAATTGAGTAGCTTTTTTGTATATTTGTACTTTTTTGAGTAATTTACTAAATCAGTAATTTTAGTCATTTTAGTCATTTTAATTTTGTTACTTTCTGCACGCCAGAAACTGTCAGAAACAATCTATTGGCCGTGGCTAACTGCAGCGCCAGGCGACCGACGGTCAGTCAGACAGCAAGGAGAATACGTTGGCACTTAATCTCAAAGGAGATGGAGACAGACGAGTTGGAAAACACTTCTGCAGACCGAAATCCAACTGAAACCCCATCGGACTAGTTTGAGCTTCATATATGTTTCATACGTTTTTATAAAACGTACGAAAACAAGAGTAAAAATAATGAAAACAATTAAGTAACTTTTACTCTGAACATTTTAAATTAGCTACTTTTTACTTTTAGTCAAGTAGATTTTTACACCAGTAATGTTAAGTCAAATTTGAGATTTTGTTTGTACTCTTTCCACCTCTGCATTTAATGAAGGGAAGAAATTGAAATTATCAGTTAATCTGTGCAATGCATGATGGTACAGTTGTAGCCAGTGTATCAGCCTCCTCACAATGTGCATATTATATTATAATAATATATTAGATTCTATTATAATAGTATTGTACAAATTGGAGCAATTCAATTATCATGGTAACTAAGTACCAGCATCTGAAAGAGGAGAGAATAGCTTCTACAAAGAATCCATCTGTACCAACACATAAATCATATTCCATCAATGGTCGTCTCTGTGCCTGGGATGCCCGCGGTCTGCCACCATGGTAACCCCAGTTCCATCCCATAATAAGCAGCACCGTTTCTTTAGGCAACCAGCATGGATTCTGGCTGAGTTCGGTGCAATTCCACAGCACAACAGGCGACCATTGGAACAATAAAATAAAGCAAGGAAAGAAAATAAAGAAATAAAGCAAAGTTAGCTAGATATTGCCTGAATAAATATAAATGCTTTCGACATTTCGTTTGGATATTATTGAATATACAAGTCTGTAGATTAG
>JAOPJI010000085.1:9708210-9719286 GCA_027122695.1 Merluccius productus
CCAATCAGTCTGACTCAGGCCAGGTGAGGCTGTAAACCAGCCATCAACAACACACACTCCACACACACCCTCCACATTATCCAAAGCAGGTAGGGGGTAGGGCATTTTGCTCAAGAATGCCTGCAGATAGGCGGCATACATTGGGGTTCGAACCCAGAATCTTTTCAGCATTTTCAGCCTTTTGTTGATATCCCATGGATGTGTCATGGCCACTGTTTCTCTACGTCTTCCTTCTCCACCACCAGAGAGCGAGAGTGACGGTCTGAAGAACATCAAGCTGGCACACCTGTCTGGCCAGCTGGATGGAGAGAAAAAGCGGGCAGAGAGCCTGGTGGAGGTTTGCCGCGAGAATACCGTTCTGCTCCAGCGACAGACCCAGCTCTACCTCACTGTGGGTTTGTTTGGATTGTGTTGGATTGTGTTTTATTTTGGATTTGTATATTGCTGTATTTTTGGTATATTTTCTATATGTACTTGTTTTCACAGCATTATGAGTCATTTCAACAGTACACCCGTTTAATTTTGATTTCGCTTTTTACATTTTCAAAAATTGTGTTTTTAGATGATGATCTTTTAAAAAAAATTTATTTCCGAACGGCTTCCTTCAACAGGAGCTGACCAAGTGCATCCAGCTCCTCCAGTCCCTCATCCTGGACCACAGACTGAGGATCCAGACTCAACTGGACCACAAGAAGCTGGACTACTTAGAGGCCAAGTGTGAACTGGTCATGCAGAAAATCAGGTAAACTCACTTTTCTTTTCCATTATAGGTGAGGCTTCAGGTTGTGGCTTTCTGTGTCAGATGTATACCTCTTCTACAATATCCTAATATTAGGCTTTCTGAAAAATATAAATTTGAGGTAATAACTTTGTGATTAGCCATTAAAAGCAATTTCAGTAGTGACATCACAAGTGGGAGTGTCCACCCAGATGTATGGTGGATAGCTAAGCCTACCAGTTGGTACAGTCCACTGGTGATAATAGGGGCCCTTTTTAAAATTGAAGTTCAAGTCAATAAATTGCCCCTGTTTAATCAATTACCTGATTTGGGATAAGATGGTTTGCACTGATTTCAGTATGTTATTGGTTCTAATCTATCTGATGAGATGGTGGTTAGCAACTATCCTGTCGTTGTGCCCGTGTGTGTGTGTGCGTGTGCGTGTGTGTGCGTGTGCGTGTGTGTGTGTGTGTGTTTTTAAGACAAAAACATTTTCTCTCTCACAGGATGGAGTCAGCCGAAATTCGGCTGGAGACCTACACAGCAGACACCATAGCGGCACACAAAAAAATAAGGCAGGTCACCAGTTTTTATCGTTTTTTAAAACTATAATGGCAGTCTTCTACAGTTGACCTTTGGCACCGGTGTCACATTGTGACCTCTTTTGAAGAAAGATGTTTGTATATTTCTATAGTCTATTGGAGAGATGCCGAAAAAATTCCAACATCGGGATAAAATTGTAAATCGGGATTGTTTGGACCAAGATAATTGTCGCATGACATTTTCATATCGCCTTTCGACCTCTCTGTTCGGCCTCGACCTTCCCTAAAAGGTCATCGTACACAACAGTTACCACTGAAAACTGTAAAGGTTTTAAGATGTGATGTGACCCTTCCTGGCTCCAACATTGTTTTCCCCCTTCCCCTTCCCCATCACCACGGCAGGGACCAGCTGGAGTCGGAGCTGAAGGACTGTCAACTGAAGAAGCGGTCTGCCGAGTCCAAGCTGGCGTCTTTTGAGATGCTGGGGCCGGAGTTTGAGGCGATGGCTGAGGAGTACGCCAGGCTGCATGGTGAGCTCAACGTCAAGAACTGGGCCCTAAAAGAATTTTCTCAACACGCTGAATAGCGATTACACAAAGCTGACGTCTTATTGTCATTCTTTCAAATCAATACCGATCATTGTACATAGTGTCTTTTCTTCAAATAAAAGTTCAGACAAATAGTGTTGTCAACCATCTAAAACATTTTTTTGTATATAGAATGGGGTTTTTCAACAGCTATCTATACATTATCACAATGCGAACATTGTTGTTTGAGGTGTGTGTACCAGTGTGATTTGTAGTTAACTGAAACTGGAATTAACAAAAAGTAAATGAAAAAGCAATCTGAAATAAAAACTAAAACTGAGCTTGTACATAAAACTAAACTGAAACCGAAATGCAGAACTTTAAAATGAAATAGAAATACTATTAAATGTGGTGTAAATATCCATTGTTTTGTACATGTAGTTTTTTTCAGTAATTGTTGTTCCAAAAAGTGTTAATAAAGTGAGATTTTGTTCTTGTCAGAACAAATGGCTGGTGGACTGAAATTGAAATAGAAACTGGAAATACAAGCAAACTGATTTAAATTGAACATACATGTACCTCTGAGATGTCGTGCGGTTAAAATCCTGTTTCGCCAAAAAAAAAGATAAAGATTGGAGGATGCGGGCATCGATCCCGCTACCTCTCGCTTGCGCTTGCTGTCTTCCGTCAATTCCGCCAAAGTAAGCCCAAAGTAAGCCCAACCGTAGCCAATCAGGTTCCTTCTTTCGCGAAAGTAAGCCCAAAGTAAGCCCAACCGTAGCCAATCAGGTTCCTTCTTTCGCGAAAGTAAGCCCATAGTAAGACCAACCCTAGCCAACCTTTTAACCAATCACGTTGTTTCGCGGAGTTCATTCATTTCTCAATAAAGGTAAGATATGCTTTTTTAGACGTGATGTACCGTTATCGGACAAATTGTCTGCTATATCCGTTGGTGTTGACATTGCCGGTAGCTTGCAAACGGTAACGTTGTTGTTCATTACCGGTGTTGTAATGTGCCGTTTCTGGGTAGTAATGTTGCTATGTGTTTTGATAAGGGTGTGTAGGCGCCGTACAGACGGTGGCAACAAATGTCCTTAACGGACAATAAATAATGGCAAATCGGCAGAAAATAAACTATTAGCCCTAAACACCGACCATCCGAGTGTGGACAAGTTTTAAAGGGTTCAGAAAGAGCGGGAGACGTGCGTTCAATTCAAAGAGTATTTATTTGGAATAGAAAACTAGGTAACACTTTAGATGAGGGACCACATATTCACCATTAACTAGTTGCCAAGATCGTAATTTATGTATAACAACTTCCTTCCTTACTATCAATAAGCAGTAATTAGGAGGTTATTGAGGGAAAACTCAAAGGGAAATATTAAAGTTAATGGCCTAGTAGTTGTAGAATATGGTCATGCAGAATAATAATGCATTAATAAGTGTTTTATAATGACTAATAAAGAGCCAATATGCTGCTTATGAGCAACTAGTTAATGGTGAATATGTGGTCCCTAATCTGTTACCGAAAACTATACTGGCAATGGACCTGAAAGGGAAAACAGATGTCAGATTAGTCCAAGTTATTTTATTTCACAATACTAAAATACTTCAAACTACTAAGATATAAATAGCAAAGGGCTTACCAACATGAAATACAATACAGGATAAAATGGCTACAACAATAGGCAGGAAAGGGTACTCACCACAGGGAGATTCTAACACAGACCCCAATAGAAACCACCACATGTGCACACCAACCACTGCAACTTACACTACAAGGACAAGCAACCTACAGTCCAGTGAAGTGACCATTACCTTCACACCTATCACACTGCATGCAAGGAGGGGTGCATATCCCATGACTACTCCCCGCAGATCATCCCTGTGCCTATAGTTCTGCCTAGTTAACTAACGCATACAGTACCTCTTCAGCGCAGGACACAGAGCTCAATCTGGATCACCCAGGACAGTCACACCACAACTAAATATACAAAAGGCCTCATTAGTTTTCCCATAAGGCAATATAACACATTTCTCCTTCAATCTCCCTTACCCGCACAGACCTGCATCCCTGCCACACAACCATGCCTCAAATGAAAAGGCACTAATTGCCCACACACCTGTCCTCATAAAGGCGGCGAGCTACCTCTGGCTCCGCCTGACAGGGCGGTGCTTTGAATGTAGATGCCAGCCCTCGCATATATAATCGTTTGGCATGTCTATGTGTATATGTTTTATTTAACAGCCATACAGTCGGTTTTAGTCGCATTCGTTTAGATGACCTCAGATGTTTTGCTTCTGCCATTTGAAACATTGTGCCCTATGTTTAAAAAAAACCAATCAATCAAATCAAAATCAATAATGGCTATTTGTTTTAACCTGTCTAGCCTAGGCTTACAATAAATGATGTGATAGTTTTGTTTTATCTGTATGAATGGTAGATAATCACTGTAGTAGAGGTTGCCTCCCCTCTTTAAAAAAAATAATACAAATAATGATTTAGGCCTTTGCCCTGAGGCAACCTCTGTTATACTTATATAGTTGAATGTACACACTTGAATATACAGGTATTTGTTGTAATGATGACTAAAGGTCTTTTTTCTTATTTTCTTTCAGAAAATGTACGCATACCCAATCTTTCGACGCCAATCGGCAAAGTCGACCAGGCTTTTCATGGCACCGTCAGAGCAGGCAAAGGGCGTGGGAAATGTGCCTGGAAGGGCTAAACCCAAAGAGGAGGTGATGACAGAGGCCCGCAATTTCATCGCCAACAATGGTGGGGACCCCAGTGATCATTTTTTGACACTGGCACACTGCCAGCTTCAGTTTGGCATGTACCAGGGCCAGAGATTCAGGTGGTTGATGGAGAACAGCCTTGGCTATGCTCTGTATTTACTGCAGAGTATTTCCAAGGAAACTGCACAGTTAAACCCTCTGTCTGAGAACAAACAGCTGTTCCTGCAGTATGCGTCTCAGATCAGAGAGGTGAATGAGGAACTGGAAAAGTTCCAGAGGAAGATGAGGATGCAGGCTAAAGCGCGTGAAACTGGAGACCAGGGCTGGTTGATGGTGGAGTTTGGTGAGTTTCAGGGCCAATCCATGAAGGAGGTTTATGAGGACAAAACCTTGAAGGCCCAGAAACTCATTAACTACCTGGTTCGAGCAGATGCCCGGCCCAACACCAACATGGCCATTTTCAAGGCTTATGTCTTGAAAAGACATGCGTCTGCCTCCAGCACCTCTGCTCCGCCACCTGCAGTCTCCAGCGCTTCTGCTCCGCCACCTGCAGCCTCCAGCACCTCTGCACCTCCACCTGCAGCCTCCACATCATCTGCACCTCCACCTGCAGCCTCCACTTCCTCTGAAGCCTCCACAGCGTCTGGAACTGGTGCATGGAAGCAATCCACTGTGAAAGCGCTGCTGGCGCGTGGCAAACATTTTTCTCCCTCACAGCTAGCAAGAAAGCTGATGTCACCAGTTAAATCCTGTGAGTAGGAGTGTGAATTTTGAATTTTCCCTACAGCAGTTCTACATGTATAGCTTTACCATTTTACCTGACTACACAGACTTGTCCACTTTTTACCAGCTCTAGCTCCGAATCCACCTGCAAACCCCAGGACCGAGGGTTTGGCCAAACGGCAGCTTTTCGTTGCTTTTGAGGATGATGATGACGATGAGGAGCTGATAGCTGCTGTATCCCAATGTGAAGCACAGCTAAATACAGGTGTGGCATGTGACGCAAATGCAAATATTGTGAGAATGTTTACTGTTATTTAATTGAAAATGTCTACATTTAAGATATATACCTAATAATGTTTTGCTGCCTGTTTGCTTAATTTCTCCTTTATTAGCTCTTGCAACAACTGTGCAAGTAGAGGTCTGTGCTGATCCCCCTCCAGCAGCCATACCAGATCTTCATGATCATCAGCCACCAGCTGAGCTTCCCAGTCCCTGGAAGGATCAGCTTCCCCATTTCCAGCAGGATTGGATTCGGCGGGCTTTATTTCAAGCCAACCCACAAACTGGCAAGCGAGAGCTGGTGTCCCAAGTGAAACTTTGGTGGTATCCTCCTCAGCCCCTACTCATTCACACCCAGCCTCCCGCCTCACCTGACCACTTCTTCGGCCGGCCGCTGTTCTTGTGGATGCCCCGTAGGATGTTTAAGTTTCCTCTTGTCTGTGTTCGTCCAGCCTGTGGCAAGCACAAGCTAACAGCAGCAGGACTCTACCAGACAGTTCGCCAGGTGTTGGACATCGACGGGTGGTATGACCTTGCCACTGAGTACCTGGAGTGCAAAGGCTGCTCTAAGAAGTATCCTGGTTGGTCCGAGGACATCTTAGGGCAGCTGGACATGGGCCATCGCAGCCAGTTTCCAGCTTTGCTGACGTACAGGTAATTCATAATAATGAATGTCAATTATTAGGTGCTTCTATTTGTGTTGTTTGTGTTGCTGTCTACATTACACTCTTCTTTCCTTAGATACTCATGTGACATCCGGGTGCTGCGGATGATGAGGGAGAGGACCATGGGCAACAGCGTGACACAGCTGTACAAGAAGCTGCAGGAGCAACACAGCGAGGCATGGCTGCAGCGTGTCCTGCAGTACTTGACGGCTTGTGAGCCTTTCACAAGGCTTTCTCTCCTGCGCCCCCCTGCCTTCGCTAAGCCTCCCGAGCTCCCTGACCTTCCCAAGCCTAAGTGGCTGTTGGCCGTGTATGCCAGGGATGTTCTTGGCCGACTTCATTTGGTGAAGGCCAAAATTACATCCATCTTTGGCTCTGTGCTCAAGATGGACTCCACCAAAAAAGTCACCAAGAAACTGGCTGGTGCTGCTGCAGGTACAGCTGCTTGGTGCACAAATGTGGGGAACGAGCACGGTCAAGTTCTTGTCTCCGTTATGACAGCCGGCGAGGGACAAGCACTTGACGCCATGGCAGCTGGCCTAATGAAGCGGTACAGGGAGGCAGGAGAGCCGCCACCAAAAATTATGTATGTGGACAGAGACTGCTGCAGTCAGCATGGCCCTTGTCGGGTGAAGACCATGTTTGCTGAGTGGGACGGGCTTCAAGTGCGCCTTGATATATGGCATTTCATGCGCCGGTTTGCTGCAGGTGTCACAACAGAAGCTCACCCCCTCTATGGCATTTTCATGGCACGCCTGTCCACATGCATCTTTGAGTGGGATCCGGAGGATGTTGCTGCTCTTCGCCGTGCCAAGGAGGGTGAGCTAACATCACGGAGGATTGGCCACATCTCGGAGGAGGCGGTGACCACTCGCATTAGCCGGAGGGAGTTGGCACGGCACTGCAGGAGGAGGACCAGAGGGGTGGAGGAGACCACCAGACTGATTGGGTCATTAATCAGTCTGTTTGACAGTGCAAGTGGGAAGGACACTCTAGGCGTTCCTCTGCTGGACCACCAACGAATCCAGCACATATGGCAGGAGCAGGAGAAACACGTGGGCTGTATCCAAGACCCAGAGGACTTCCAGCTCTACACCAAGACAGGCACCCTGAACAAAGGCGGTGTGGAGCTGTGCTGCTACAGGTGTGCCCGTGGCTCTACCTCGCTGGAGTCCTTCCACCTCCACCTAAACAGATTTATTCCAGGTATGGCATACATATGGGTTACTAGTTTCTGTTTTACAGTAGAATTACAGTCCTTTTCTACCCTAGTTTAAGAACTCTTTTTCTCAGTATGTCTGATTGTAATGACAATTATTTTTTAACATAATTCTATGTTAAAGATTATTCATAGCATTTCTTTGTTTATATAACCTTCAGGAACCAGTGCCAGTGATGCGCATTTCCAGGCGTATCTTCTTGAAGGGCTGATGCGCTGGAATGATGACCGGATGGAGGACGCCGTGAAGGGATCACCTTCCGTCCGCTCTTACGGCAGCACTTTGAGAGAGGCAGTGGACCAGCTCAGCCGAAAGGTGCTAGGGACATGCTGGGATGAGCGCTATCGCACCCCTGGAGCGTACACAGGCAAGAAATGATTCCTTATTCAACATGAGAGAGAGAAACTTAATTAATTTGTTCTTAAATAAGACTATTCATTAATCAAATTAATCTTTAATGTAATAGATATTATATCCACGAGGCCAGAGGTATCAATATCTGTGGATTATCCATCACCAACCCCACGATCATTAGTGCTATATTGCTTAAAAATATTAAGAATACTCTCTTTTTTCTGTTTTGTTTTTGCAGGTGAATTGCTGGGAATGGAGTACTTGTACAGCCAGACCGGCAAAGCACTGACTCCAGTGCTCCAGAACCCAGTGGAGGAGGCCAGATTGGTGGAGGAGATCAATGATGACGACGTTCAAGATGAGGGATTTGAAGAAGAGAACACGGAGGACATCACAGTTCCTGTGCTCCACGAGGATGACCCCTCCCGTCAACTGCCCTCATCGCTGATGACGAGTCCTCAGGCCTCTCCACCTCAGGCCCCTGCATCACCTGATGATCTGCCGTCCATGTCATGCGATGGAGGACAACATCCTGCCGCTGTCCCTTCAGCACGGACTGACACATCTCAGGCTGCACTGGACAGTGATACCAATCTGTCCGACGAGGCTCAGGTAAGACACTTTAATGGCTATTTCAAATTAAACTCAATTACATTTTATTTCCCATTTACTACTACTACTAATCAATCCATTTATTAGGGAGCAGTCATTGGACCGAATGGGGTCGCTGGGTGGGACAAAGTCCAGGATCTGGCTGCTTACCTGGTAGGTCTCCGTGAGGCATCTTACCTCACAGTACTGCAGGTGACCCAGGTCATCCAGCTGTGGACAGTTCTCCCTGAGTGTGACAAGAAGCGGGTCAACTACCAGCCTCGTCATCAGGAGCGACTGCCACATGGCCGTTTTAAGGCTCCCAAGCGGTCTGGAGTCACGCCGGGTGTGGAGAGTGTTAAGCGCTGCTTGATAGGACATCCTGGGGGGCCAGCTCAGTGGCCCAACACCAGCCGCTTGGTTGAGGCCATGTGCATAACGCTGTGCACTTTGCACAAGACAACAACCAAGAAGGCAGGAGTTTCCACCCCCAGGTGGTCTAAGATTCTCCGCGACTACCACCACATCCGGGAGTTAGTGCTGAACAGTCCAAGGGTTATGCAGGGGACAAAGATCCAGCTCTTTGAGCTTAATCAGCGGACACTCATTCAATGGTAGGACAGGCACATTATTTAATTCAATTCAATTCAATTCAATTTTATTTATAAAGCACATGCACAAGGCAGACTCAATGTGCTTCACAAGAGGTATACATAGTTATATACACTCACACAACCACACATGGACACATGCACGCACACACACACACACAGTTCAACAGAATGCTGTTGAATAAATTATTTACCGCTAAGTGACTGAATAGTTCTCTAATTAATACATATCTAACACAAATGATCTTCTCTCAGGTTTCAACGGCGTCATAAAAATCAGGAGATGAGTGTCCTTTCTCAGGGAATGGCTCCAAACAACCCCATTCCTGTGGCACCTGACCAGCTTCCACCACCGAAGGAAAAACTGCAGCTCCTTCCTCCGACATCAGGCCCACCGCATGAATTTGTCCTCCCTCCAAATCTGGAGGGGCAGGCTCCTGATCTGCGGCCAGGCCGACGCCCGGCTGCTGCCACCAGGGAGCGCCCCATCGCACCTGCCCCCACTGCATCAGACTTTGCACAGCCCGTGTCCGCAACTTGGATGTTGCCTGCAGCTTCTGGTGCCTCAACATCCAGTGCAGGCCCAGCTCCACTTGTTCCTGCTCCAGCTGCTCCTGTGTCCCGGTTCACAAAGAGGAACAGGCAACGTCGGGCCCTTGAGGAGGAGAGTGGAGTGCAGAAAAGGAAATATATAAGAGGGGTCACTTACAATACCTGTAGCCAATGTGGGCAGCCCAAAACAAAGGACTTTGGGCATAGTCGTTATGGCAGTGCCACCTTCTGCTCACTTGCCTCAAATGGCAAATCACTTGATGAGTGGTTGGCAGAACAGAGAGCAGCAAAATAAAATAATATGAATCTGGTCCCTGGGCAGGGAGTTGTATATATTGTATATACTTGTATATATTGTATATACTTGTAAATAGTGTACTTGTGTGTAACGTTTCCTGTATGCATACTTTTGCATGCTTTGTATATACTTGTATATATTGCTTTGTATATACTTGTATATACTTGTAAATAGCTTTTTTTCTGAAGTTTATGTTCATTTTTAATACTACTTTTACATGTTTTCCTGAAGAGAAAGCGTGTGTGTGTGTGTGTGTGTGTGTGTGTGTGTTCTCAATACTTGTTCATTTTACATATTGTGTTCAGATGCATTAAATCTGATCATACCAACATTCAAGACTCAGTCTGTGCATCTTTATCATCATCATAAGTCATTGGGGGTATTGATTAATTGTATTGTATTGATGTGCAGATCGCTGGTTGTGCAGATCGCTGGTTCGAATCCCACTCATGGCAGGTGACGGGAAGAACATAACTTGAAACGTCAAATAAAGCACAGGGATATCGCCTGAATATTGCTGCAGGGAAAAATATATATGTTATTGCATAATTCTATATTTTCCCATATTTATTTCCCGTGTTATTCACTTGCGTGTGGGGCTCAAATATTGGCTCCCTGCCTATGCTAAGCGAGCACTCTACCATTTGAGCTAATTCCCCGACACTGCCTTTGGACCCCAGATTAGAAGGCGTTTCCTTTCACCAGTCTAACCTCTATTTTGGAATTCCCCAATTATTGCAGCGTTTTTTTTCTGAACACTTCAAAGCAAGTTGCTTGAAGCCTGGGTAGCTCAGATGGTAGAGCATCAGACTTTTAATCTGCTGGTCCAGGGTTCAAGTCCCTGTTCAGGTGGTTCCATATTTGTTGAAGGCTCATTGACACTGTTTCTTTGAATAAAACATCAAAGATGTGCTGTCAATGTCTTGGAATGGTTGTGCTTTGATCAGAAAAGTCAAAACAATGTTGTGAGTTCTTGCAAATTGTGCCTTTAACTGGGTTAACGTAAACTTATGTTAGGTTTTATAGTTTTATGCTCATCTGCAGAAGTTCCTTGCAAATACGAAACATTTCAAAGTATACAGCAGTTCTCCATTTCAAGCAGTTGTCCGTGAAATCTTTCAAAATTGCAGGCTTTTGGAGAATGCAGGCATCGATCCAGCTACCTCTTCCATGCTAAGCAAGCTCTCTATCATTTGAGCTAATTCCCCGACACTGCCTTTGGACCCCAGATTAGAAGGCTTTTCCTTTCACCGGTCT
>JAOPJI010000085.1:9733483-9750292 GCA_027122695.1 Merluccius productus
AGGGAGATACAATTCCGTTACAATAAGGTTAGCATGCTTCCGAAATGTACTCGCCGTGATGCCGTTGCATCTGTTGACACCGCCGGGATGGACAGCTGGCAGCTTTACGACAGCCAACAATAACAATACACACAATAATACAATAACAATAATATAACCGTTAAAAGTTACGACCTGTTGTTAATAACCGCTTACTACCAACGCAACGGGACTCAGACCATTCACTTATCCACGAAAGGCTCAGCTAGGCGACTAGCGACGCTCATTCACGTCAGCGCTAGGCTAGCATGCTAAGCTAGGCTAGGCTAGGCTAGGTTTGGCAGTTTGACTTGTCAGTTTGGTCTTGGCGAGCTCGCGCTGCGGCTATAATATGGCAAAGTAGTCACGCGCGGCCAAACCACGTCAGCCGGTTTGTTTGAGTTTTAACGGGCGAGGCGCGTGACTCCCGGTTTCCCCCGGTAAAGACGGGGAAAAGCGGGTCACGGAGGAGAACCGTCCGGCGGGCCGCGTCCACTTACGTCGAGAGAGGAGGTTGGATTCGGTCAAAGCTTTCCTCGCGGCGCCGCCGCCGCCGGATTTTTTATCGCCCGGTTTTCCTCCCGAGCCGCCGCCTTTCTTGCCCTTCTTCACCACTTCCCACTTGCCGACCGAGCCGTTGTTGGACGCCATGTTTCTCCTGGTTCTGGGTGAAAACGGGGGGGATGTTCGGTTCCGCCGCGGCTTCCTGTCTCTTCCGACCGAGCAAGAGGTGATAATGGGGGCGGTCGGGCCTCCAGTTGACGGTTTAAATCCCAGCTCCCCTGCCACGTCTCCTTGTCGGCATGACGTCAAACTGTTACTTCACCACATCCACATTCACGCGCTTTATTATATTAATTGTTATTGTACCCCATATACCACAGCGCTACGTCCGTTTGTGTTACAATGTGTATATACCTAAAATGTATTTAGTCGGAAGATATAACCTAAGAAATAAAGTGTGGTGTAAAAACATGTGCTCATCATCTGATTCAGTTTTAATTAGATGTAAACAACTTCCGGACCACTTCTGGTTGTCTCCTCTGTTGACTTGAGTCGAGTGGTCCATATTCAATTTGGCCTCATATAACAATAAGGGCTCTTTATGAGACACAAGGACCATATCATACAAACACATGGTTGATAGTGTGGCATACAGGCACCATCATGGCACCATCCAGAATTAAAAAATGACATTTATAGTTACATTACTACATAAATTACATTACATACTCTATATCTATTTAAGGATATTTCATTTAAATTCACAGGTGTGCATCGTTGCAATGGGAAACGAGAGACCACAGCGTTTGTTCCTATTGGGCTTAATGGGAACCTCAGACCTTTTATTTTATTTCTGCAATAAATACAAATGATGCAAGTTGATCGCATGGCTACCATGGTAGTAGCCATGGTAACATGGTAACAAACAGCAAAAAAGAGAGAGAGAGTGAGTGAGGGGAGGATGTTCAATTATCCAGACTGGCCCAAATCACATTAGTCACAACATTCAGTCAGTCTGGCCGTCACCCACTGAGGTCCAGGCAGCCCATGTGGTGTTTAACACAGATCAACATGTCAAAACTCAACCCCAAAACTCAATGCGGCAACCCAAAATAAAGAGATAGCAGCTAAAATCGTTGATCTTAAATAGCATTGTCAAACATTAGTACTACATTAGTAGTGACAATTATTTAACTCCACATTTTCAACAAAAAAACCCCACATTTGTTAATTCGTATTGGTACAAAGCTTGACATTAATATCTGGTCGCCTCTAAAAAAATATGTTTCACTTAGATGTCTTAACCTTTGAGCCAGTCAATGCAAATAAAAAAATGCAGATCAAAATAAATCTAAAAAATATAAAATAGCATTTTTAGTGTATTCCTGTGGCAGCAGCCAGTCACTGTACGTTGGCATCAAGGACAGCCTCCATCTGCTTTGCTACTGTTTGTGCAACACCTCGTCTCTCTCCAGAACCACATTTACATATATCATTTTTTTTCTTTCCAAAAATGAAACTGTTAAGAGCAGTTTACAAAAACATTATGAATACATGAAAACATAAATATGTTTTTTTTTCTTCTTCATATAAATATAAATAAAAAGCAAATTTTTATTCTCCAGTAGGGCTCAATAAATAATAATAATTTAGTGAAAGATAATCATGGTGCTTTAGTTCACCTTACGTTTGCCAGTATTTATTTGCGATATGAACGCGTGTTAAGTTGATGTGAAGTGTCTGAAAGTGATACGCAATAGTTATGGTTATAGAAGAGGGACCACCAGTGCTGGGCAACCTTCCAGAAGAACGTCCCTGTGATGGATAACATTGTGCGGTGATATAAGTAGTCCTATAACCACCTGGTGACCAAAAATTTATAGAATCAGCCCTAACCTGTGAATTACAACACCTGGTGGAGGCAAGTGACACGTTGATGAATAGAAAGCACTGCTAGCACCGTAGGATACCAATGCCAGGACCCTGTCATATCACCGTCTTCGACCTAAATAAAGACACAAAAACAAAAAACACACACACAGGCACAGGCTAGCATGCACCGGAGTGTAGCACCCCCCGCTGGAAGCTAAACTAGTGGTGCTAGCAGTCCCGCTCTCGTAATGGACGCAGAGCTTGTGAGGTTCGCTGGAAAATCAGGCCGCCAAAGTCACCAAGTCCCCTTTTATTCCAGAGGCAGGTCTAGGTTCAGTGTTTTTAGCGTGGGGAGTCAGAATGTAGTGCATGTGGACAGCCGAAGGGAGAACCAAAGAGCCGTCATAGACTGAAGGAGGTGGGACATGAGGCATTCAAATAAAAACAAGACACGGTTGGGAGGGGTAATGACATGAACTTGGGGTCTGACTCAGGATGCAAACGGGCTGCCGACACGGGGGGGGGGGGGGGGTTCAGAAGTCCACCTGGTCTCCTTGTGCACCCTCTTCGTCCTCCGGTGGCGCAAAGCCGTCCTGCAAAAGCAATGGCCGACGAGTGTAAGGAAAGACGAGCTAGGTTCAAACAGAGGCTGTGGCCAACTTTTCCCATATCAAAAGAGAGATATGAGAGATACAGTTTATCAATTTGAATCCAGCATTACAATAATAATTCACAATACAATAAAGTTGTTTGTTCTTCCATCCGACACATAGATTGTTGATGTTGGTTGTTGTTATTTTACCTCTGTGGCGTAGAGTACATCCATAATTCTGCTGAGGGGGGGGCTGTTGTCACTATCGTGCTCCTGGCAGATGAGCTCGATGTCTCGCAGCTTGCCAAAGTAGAAGTCCCTCTCCTTCTCCAGGCCGTCTACCGTCACCTTCAGGTCCAGCAGCTACCATGGCCGACAGGGAGCAAGATGGCCGACAAGGAGAGAGATGGCAGATGGACACCAGCAGCAAAGGATCAGGGAAGAACAAAAGAAAAAAATATATTATTTTGATGCCACAAAAACTGTGACAGATGATCAGTAGGACACGTTGCGACGGCGCAGATTCTAAAGTTATAACCTGATTTCAAAGAGGAGCTGTCGTATTTATGGGAACACTGCTGCCAGCTGTTCGGATAATGCACTGGATCGTCTGATGTTTCAGTTTATTTTGCATGAGAACAACATGGCGGCAGCACAGTACCTGCTGGTTGAGCTCCACGAGCTCTGCCTCCCCGCCGGTGCGGACCGGGGGGGCACTCCTGCGAGGAGGGGGCACTGCGTTGATCTGCCTCTGGGGGGGCGGGACCATCTTGGGCACTGGGGGAGACGTTCTCATTGGGCCTGGATGAAATGTGCGCACACGCACACACACACACACACACACACACACACAGTTATGTGATGTTCAAGTCTTCTGTCACCTGAATACTAATTCTTTATGCTAATGAATTTATGCTGGTGGAGAGAAGCCAGCAATGTCTTTTAATCTCTCCAATTTCTATTTCTAAGTGTAAGTGAACCTCGTTTCAGCTCGAATTCAAACACTATGAAGATTTTAAAAATGCGTCTTGGGCTAAGAGTACTAGGAAGGAGAGGGGAGGTGTTATCCCCATGGTTACGACCCAAGCCAACTCTGCGATACTGTTTTTTAAGCTAGTATAATGAGAGCCCGAGAAGCTTAACCCTCTTTTGGCAGCCGTCGACATTAACTGCACCCCAGACGGAGCTAACCACATCCGCACACACACCGCGGCGTTAGTGTAGCGTCTCGGCGTCGAGTGTATCTTCGTTCTGACGTCGAAGTGCCTCCGAAAAGGCGGCACCTCGAGAACGTTCACAAACTGGTTGGTGGAGACTGGCAAAAACATAGGAGTCTACTCTTTTTTCAGAATGACGCTGTTATTTTAGTAACAGTGACAAAATGGCAAAGATTACTACGTTGAAGATTATAGGAAACATATAAACAACAACACCATTTTGGGTTTAATGCCACTTTAAAATCACCGACTTTCTATAACCTTTTATTGCGCTCAAAATCAAGCCAAAGCCAAACAATCAGGAGATTCCAAACTTTTGCACTGGAAAAGATGCTCCAGATCAACCTCACCCAAACACAACACATTAGCCACTTTCTAAGGGGGGGGGGTGGTCGCTTTAATTACGTGGCCAGTTATCGATCAGGCTGTTGATGGATTGTGATCCGATCACAACGCGAGCCAGACCATTGTCGAATGCGCCGCGCCAGGACAATCATTTGTGTTGACATAAGCAGTCAAGACTATTTGTCTAATATAGCTAAGAGTGTAGCGTTGGCAAGAAGGGGGAAGTTGGCCTACAGCATCTTTATGTCTAGGAGGGTGTAATAAGAGATGTCCAACATATTTATTTCAGACAGTTCATCCGTTTTAGATCAAGCAACCACATGAAGCTCAATCACTTCCATTCACTTTCAATTGTTGAATTCACTTTTAGGAAAGCTTTTTTGTGATCGGTTACGCTTTTTTTGCAGGGAAATTGGTGGAACGGATTTGCCGGCATTTCAACACTGGCTCCCTTTCACACATGGCACAGGGGCCATGTGTGAAAGGGGCTTTTATGTTTTGCATGCAAAACAGGAAGCAGTGTGAGAAAGTGAGCAAGACGGTGAGAGAAAAAATAAATGTAGTGACACACACACACACACACACACACACGGACTGAGTGAAACGCTACCTGGCCGAGTGGTTCGTTTGGGTTTGTGGGAAAAGATGTCGCCTGGGGTTAGGAGAAGGGTGGTGGGGTTAGGAGCACGGTGAAATGAGAGAAGCAGCGGAATGGGTTTTTACGTCACAACGAGGCGCCAGGCGCAATACCGACCTGGATTGGGTGGAGGTGTGGAATCATGGCTCTGCCGTCTCTGCAGTGGGTCGTACTCCTTGCCATCATAGTTGGCGTCGAAGAACTTCTTGAACCACTGGATGAACTCAAAGTTGTCCTGGAACTTGCCCTTCACAAGCCTCTCCACCGGGATGATCTGATGGTATGTGCGGATGAAGAGCGTGGTTAAACACTTATTTTGTGGCCTAACAATTTCTCCATTCATGCATGTTTGAGTTGGGGCATACAAATCTTTTTTTTGTGAAATGTTTGTTTGCTTGCTTTTATCATGTATTTGGTTGTGCTGGTGCTCTCTGATGCAGATAACCTAATTGGAATCAGACCAATAGTCAATACCGGTATTGGTATCGGTGTCTCACTATGGGATACAATTCCAATTTATTTTTGCTGCACGGCAATGACAGTGCAAAAAGGCAGTGCAGTGATCGCCTCTGGGTTTAGAGCTTATGCTCAGAAAAAGGTCTTTTGTTAACCATTAATCTCTTAGTAGCCTACTGGTTTCCTTCCGACCGTTGAAAATCCGAGGATAAACAGCTTATTCATTAATACGTATACACATACACATAACGAATCTGAGTTTTTAACTGTTCATTTAAAAGGCAATACATTTAAATACATTTGAAATACCTTTTAATTAATTATTTCTAACTTATCCTAAACTTGACTCCCTTATCTCTACTTTACTTTTTTTGTTCTTTTATATTTTTACTTTACGACAAAATGTTCAAAGGGAAAAAGAAGGCCATCATGAAAAGTGCTTAAACGCTAGGATTTGGGTGTGTGTGAACGTACTCACCTTATCCACATTCATTCTCTTGAATGCAGCCTGCAAGACCTTAAAATTGTGGATGGACTCGTGTTCCAGGCGAGCGTTGAACTTGATTTTTTTTAACAATAGGCACCCAGGAAACAGAATATCCATAAACTGGCAATATGCAGCACCTGCAGAAAATACAAACAAATTCAAAAAAACGAATAAAACCATTTAAATACATCTAGACTGACATCTCATCATTGTGGGATTGTATTTAATTGGATGTAGTACATTGCTTACCTGAACATAGCTGTTCTATTTTAGTGTAGGTGAGTTGTAGAGAGTCGTTGACCCAGGCCAAGATGTCATGACGACTCAGGTTCTCTATGGTCATAGAAGTTGAGTAGACATTCACCGCCATCCTCCTGCGTGCACACAAATAGGTACAATATAAAAATAATAATTAGAATAATAATATGGTCTAGGTTACTATGTAACAACAATTTATATTAAGTAGCCCAAATTCGGTAACTTAAGCAATAAGCATACTTGTATCACCTTTGTTAAGTTATCGTAGGGGAAATCTGTCAAGAGCTGGTCCTGTCTGGGTCCACCTGATACAGACACCTACAGACACAAACCAAGAGATTGTAGATCATCAACTCTCTGTGGCCTATTGTACAGTAAGTCAGGTTAAATAGTAGGGCTGGGCAAAATGGAAAAATAATATTATCACGGTAATTATGGGTAATTTAATTTACACAATATCAATAAACATTGATATCTTCTCATCGTCATTCATTTAGACTATAAAACCGGGTATCATGACAAGTCGATATCTTCATTTCATGACAACACAATACCATTCAAAGATCGATAAACGGTAATATAGAATTTATTGCCCAGCCCTATTAAATAGTTTCCATAGTCAAGCATTCGTGCTGGACCCCGACACACCTAATTAGCTGTAAATGCAAGTTAATGATTGAGCATCTTGATAAAACGCACTTCAGCAGCCGTTATGACTGACGGCTACAGGGGGGGGGGGGGGGGGGGTAATGCCAGCCAGGATGCGCCTCTTGCCAGCTCATTACTCTATCTAGGCTAATCCTCTCCCCCTTAAGTTCAGCGTAATGTAAGTCAAGGAGTTCAGCCACACACTCCATGTCTCTGTGTTATACACACCACACCAGCCACAGGCTTTGCGTGCATCATCCTGCATGCCTGTGGGTAACATGGACCAGCACCATGCATCCTCCTGTAATGTATAAAGGCTGTGTGCCAACACCAGCAGGTGAATGATGGTCCAATGCGGTTGTGGTTCTGGTTGGCAAGTGGGTCAGTCTTGAGAGTTGCTTGCTTGCTACAGCCTCTTGGTACATGACCTGTTCTTAACTTTGATACAGGCCTAGTCTAAAAACATGTTTAAATGATATTCATGTGTTCATTGTCTCATACACAGAAGCATGACTCATGTACCTACTCGCCGACTATGGATTAATTGGCACAATGCAATAGACAGACTGGGTCTGTACCGCTGGCGTTGGACGGTGCAGTGGTGTGATGAGGTTGCAATAACCGGATCCCATCACTACACACAGCTCAGCCCTTTAAAAGCCTCTAAAACGCTGTTTTGAAAGACAAACGTGGAGAAAATAAGCGGTTATGCCCTCGAGCTCGGTGTTTTCCCATCACAGTCTGTGTCAATATGTGTGTGAAAATGAAAGTGAAAATAATTGAAATCCATTAAAAATGAACGACGTAAAAAAATGTTCACCCAAATCTGCAATTCTGCGATTTCAGCAACGTTGTTCAAGTTGCACATCATGATCTGCCGTGTGTGTGTTTAGCAGCAACACGTCCTGCGTGTTACTGGCCGTACTGGGTGTGCTGGCTGACAGCTTCAGAAACGCATGCCTTCAGTGCTGCTAGTAGTGGCAGGACCGTTAGCCGCTAACACCTAGCTAACACCCAGCTAGCTAGCGGTAAACCAACGTCACGGTGAGCCATGAAACCAGACAGCCTCCGGGGGTGGGAAGGAGGGTGATGAGTCTCTCTCTCTCTACCCTGCTCTCCGCATTCACCACCACATTATGATGGCGAGGGGTGAGGAGGAGGACGATGATGATGAAACCATACTTTCTAGTCTAACGTTACCCCCCTCTGGAGGCCTTCCGAAAACACAACACACACGCGCGCGCACACTCCCCTAACTGAAATTAACAACTGCGTTGTCATCCATGCGATGTGATATATTCATCTTAATGTGAATTATTTTTTTATTTTAAATAGGAGATTGTACGGCTCACCTTTTTATTCAGCAGAGTAGAGAGATTTCTACCTGTTCAGACAAGCCATATTACTCACTGTGGTGTGACGCCGTCCCGTTGTTTGCAGTGACCAGCTACGCCGTTGCTACAGAGCTTTCCACTTTGGCTCAGCAAGCTGCGCGAGACTACTGAGCTCCAAGCGCCTACCTCGCCAGTGCGCATGCTCAATGCAGTGAGCATGCTTCAGGTCTGAAGCGGGCCGTGGCTCAACAATAGATTATTCAAATAACTCTGGCGACTAAAAAAGGTACGTTTTTTTCAACCGACATTTGTATTCTTAACTGTTACTTGTTGTTTCGTGATATTGTGTTGGCACACATCACATAGGCTTACTATTGTGTTGAAGTAAGTCGGTTATTTTCCTCTTTTCTCCCAAAGTGTACTAACACACACACGCACACACACACACGCACGCAAACACGCACACACACACACAGCTGTATTAAAAGGTTATTTTCCTCTTTTCTCCCGAAGTGTACACACACACACACACACACACAAAGCTGTAGCTGTTGTTAGTCTTTTTTATAGTCTAGTCTTATTTATTGTTTAAATAATAATAATAATAGGCCTACATATTATTAGCTTGTTATTATTATTATTATTATTGTTGTTGTTATTATTATTGTATTATTATTATTATTAATAATAATTAATAAAGAATGCAAGTTGTAATGACATACAAATGACACAGACCATTTCATGTTTTTTTTCAACTTTTTTTTTTCTTTTACTCTTCTTCTTGTTGTAAGAAACAAGCAGCCACATAAAGATTCAACAGGTTCACTGTCCAACACAACAAGAATCCACAAACACACACAGCCACCGACCACCAGTCACAGTGCCTTCGACAAAACACCTTTACCATCCAACGATTAAAAAAACAACAACCAAACAACAGAACGCTATCGTAAGTAATCATTCAAATCAAATAAAAACCAGCACCAGTGATGGAACTTGCAGAGTTGTGACGGAGATGTGACCTCAGGTTTGGGTCGGGTGGTGCATCGTCATGCATGGACTTATGGCACGGCTGATTCACATTGGCACAGGTTTTCTTTCGGCGAACAACAATAACAATAATAACAGTAATAAAAACAAATTCCTCAATATATGGTGCACAGATAAGGAAACAGGATCATATATAAATATAGTACTGGTTAGGCAGGAATTAGTGACATCATCATCATCAGTGGTGACCAATAGCAATGGTCCTTCGTGCTCGACTCATCTGTGTCCGTACAGCTCAGTCCTACTGTCTCTCCTACACTCCCCTCTTTATCTGAAGGTGCCATTTATAACTTGTTGGGTTCCTTGTTTTACATTTATCATATATATATATATATATATATATATATATATGACATTAAGCCATTCAGGAACATTGCACAATGTAATTTGAAGTATATTGCCCCAGGTTTTAATTATTATTAACATTTGTTTTACTTAAGCCTCGGTTATCCAGTGGCCATATTCATTTAAATTCGAAAGACTGCAATTCGGTGACATGTCATCTACAGTATTTTTATTCCAGTCTGTCATCAATCAAATTAAAAATGATTGTTTGAGGAATGTAGTGAACTGCGGGATCTTTGTCTAAGAAACTGTAAAACAATGGACCCCAGCCCACATCTCCCCATAACATATAATCTGGTGTAATGACTTCCACTGCTTAATCTTTCCACGTCCACAACAGGTTTATGCGATGCAGACAAAGAAAACCACAGCGATAGGATTTAACTTGACAACAATGCAGACATTTTGACGAACTTCCTAGCACAGGCATCAAAAATGCACAGAATAATTTCAAGCACCGGTTCAATAAAAGTGTGTCAGCAACTTGCAAGTTGACATTATTTGTAGATTAAAGATATTAGTACAGTTCAGGGTGAGGCTGGGATAGGCTGTGTTTTGGGGGGGGTTACTTTGTGTGTGTGTCAGCAGGCGTGGACAAAGGCAACGGAAGCCGGGCC
The DNA here is from genome assembly GCA_027122695.1 of Merluccius productus. NCBI lineage: Eukaryota > Metazoa > Chordata > Actinopteri > Gadiformes > Merlucciidae > Merluccius > Merluccius productus. Next base: position 9,743,864 of record JAOPJI010000085.1, read on the forward strand.
TCCGATTTGGGACAGTGGTGGTAAACCTGACAAGAGGAGTGTCGGACGCAGTTGGATTTCATCACAACACGGCACGTTCAGCCGTAGTGAAATGTTAACACTGTGTGTGTGTGGGGGGGGGGGGGGGGAAAGGGGGTACCCATGATGCACCGAGGCACCCGCCAAGTGTGGGTGGATGGGGAATGAGACAAAGCACATTATTCTAAAGCTATGGTGTCTAAAGTGTACCATGAGTAGGATGTTGTGTGTGTGTGTGTGTGTCAGGGGGAGTACAGATACTTCACTGATCTCAGCTAGTAGTATTGTTTAAATAATTCAAACATCTAGTCAAGTCAAACCATCAAAAACTGTACTGGTTTTTCTGGTCTTTCACAGTTTTAAGCTTCATCATTTCCTTTTTTTTCTGAAGGAATACTAGTGAGGTGACGGATGAATTGAGTTTGTCTAACTTAGCATGAATCGCTTTGAATTTGAACGTTTCCACTTATAATTTCATTAGAATTAATCATTCATTCTGATCAGACAAAAATTCAATTTCAGTTTCAGAGTTACTTTGGCAAATCACCGCTTCCCAATTCAATTCTTGATCAATCACACTGTCCAAAAGTCATGAATTTTTCTACCTAATCGAGACCTGTGTTTGAAAATCAGTGCAGTTTTTCTTGGTTCTTTCCAGAATGTACAAAACACCAAGGGTTGGACTGTCGATATCCCAGTATCCATGGTTACCAGATACCACTGGAGCGACCGCCGGGAGGGGCCAGGATACGGGCAGAGGACCTCTTAGGAATATGGTCGTCCACCTGGGAGCCTGAGAGAAGGAAAAAACACATATCGTAAAACTAGTTAGCTAGCTTACTAGCTAGCAGCGCTACCTAGCTGTTTTGTTGCTGTGAACTAGGACTATATTGGTATATCATGATTTAACTTGCATTTGCAAAATAAGTAATCAAAGGCATTTCAAGATCACTCTCACTTACATACGGAAAACAACAGAGATAAGCATGTAGTATAGTGCAATTACACTTTTAATTTCAATGCAACATTAATACTGCACCACTACTATTTTTTTTTCACATACCTAATTGTAATGATTTGACCAGTGGCCCAAATGCGACAGCCGCCTGTTTTGATGAACTGAAAACCTGTGTCACCAAGGATGGACCATCGGGTATTTCAGGAATATATGTTTTTTTTTATTTTCACTGCTCCCGGCAGTTAGAGATGTGCACACCATAGCGACGTGCACACCGTAGCGACGTGCACACCGTAGCGACGTGCACACCGTAGAGACGTGCACACCGTAGCGACATGCACACCGTAGCGACGTGCACACCGTAGCGACGTGCACACCGTAGCGACGGCACGCTGTCACGCTGTAAGTTAAACTGCTGTGCTGTGCTGTGGGACTGCGGCCTGTTGGGTCAAAAAGTCCCGGGCCGTTTTTTGGTCCCAGTTCCCAGCCCTGTGTATCACTATCTCCTTCCCCACACCTTGACCCACCTGAGAGGCTGAAGGAGGACTCGTGGAGGTCCCGCCCGGCCTGGTGCCCACGAGGGCCGGCCTTGGTGGGGGTCTCTCCGTCTATGGGGCCCAGGCCAAGCTCCTTCTTAATGGAAGTGGCCATCTTGGCCACGTCGCCCGAGTACGGGTCCCTGTCCACTCCTTTTAACGCCTGGCTCTGGCAAACACACGCACACACACACACACACACACACACATACATATACATGCGCACAGGCATGCACACACACACACGCACACACACACGCACACAAAGGAAGATCAGAGGAGGCATAGGAGTCAACCCCAGGATGCGCAGACAGAGACAGATGGAGAGACATTGAAGATGTGTGTCCAGGCGTGAGTACAACACGACACCTTCTCTCTCTGCACCATCTTCTTGTACAGGAAGTCGGGGAAGGTGCGCAGCGGGTAGAACTTCCCGGAGCCCTCGGCGCACATGAACACGCCGTTCTCACACACCAGACGGCCCTGGCTAATGGTGACCAGGGGGACGCCATGGCAACGCATGCCCTCGTAGAGGTTGAAGTCTCCGCCCTGCACCTGAGTGCTCACTGAGATCGTCCTGCGTGGCAGAAAGGAGGACTTTGACTTTTGAGATTGACGATATGCGTTAGGTGGGTGTGTCTTCATGTGAGTCGTGTGTGTGTTTGTGTGTGTGTGTGTGTGTGTGTGTGTGCTTGTGTGTGAAACCTGTGTGTGTGTGCATGTGTGAGCGTGTGTGTGAGCTAACTGAAATATATGTCATTTTTATTTGTCACATACACAATTACTGCATGTTCGACAATGTGTAGCGATTGCCTTCTCCTTTTGATCGTACAATTGATTAGCAAATACAATAAAATAAGAAAGGAAATACATATATAAGAAACAAAGCAATAAACAGAATCCAAATATATAAGGGATAATCCACAACGAGGTGTGCATGTATCGAAAAATAATGCACGACGCCGCGGGGGCTAAGTGGCAGACTTAATACTAAACCTTAATACTCCAGTAAATAGAGACGATCTTAGTAACGGCATGACAACGGGAAAGCTTTTTTAGTCCCATCCGAGTCCGGTCTAAGTTGACAGCTATCAATGTTTTGTTCGGCGCATTCATTTTTAGACCGGTGATGAGGCTGCTTATGTTACGATCACGTCATAGCCGTGCAGTTACCGAAAGTGAATCAACATCCCTGCAGCCAATCAGAATCGAGTATTCACCCGGGCCATGGTATAAATGTACAATTATTTATGTGTGTGAATATGTATGAATGGAAGGAAACACGCTTACGTTGTGTGTGTGTGGGTGGGTGTGTGTGTGTGTGTGTGTGTGTGAGTGCAGTGCAGAGTTGATCCTATATATTCAATAATGTATGTATGTCATATAATATTTATCGGAAACACTGCTCTGCTCACAACATTGCAGGTGTATGTGTTTACCACGTGAATGGGTCCTAAGCCATTGACAAGACTTGAGAACTGGGGCATCGACAAGCTAGGTCGTAGTAGGTAGTACCTGGTCGCGTCAGGGTCCCACACGACCACGTCAGCGTCGGCCCCGGCGACAATGCGCCCCTTGCGAGGGTAGATGTTGTAGATCTTGGCGGCGTTGGAGCTGGTCAGCGCCACAAAGCGGTTCTCGTCCATCTTACCCGCGACCTACCGGGTAGGAGGTACAAAAACATTTCTTGTTTCTACTTTAATGGGTTCCTTGTGAACTCTGGGTGCAGATTTGTATGCATGTGTGTATGCATGTGTGTGTGTATGTGTGTGTTTGTGTGTGTGCGTGCCTGAGTGTGTGTGTCCATAGGTACAATTCTAAATGTGTGCAATTTTATGTGTGTGTGTGCACATAAAACATCTTCATGTGTGCTACTATGTGTGTGTGTGTGTGTGTGTGTGTGTGTGACTGCGTGGTTACTGATAACACCCACCACGCCTCTCTCCCAGAGGACGCTCATGCGGTCCTGCACGCCGGCCAGGCCGTGGGGGATTTTGGTGAAGTCCTCCTTGCCCAGGGCCCTCTGCTTGGTGCAGAAGGGCCGATGCTCTGACGCCAGCACACTCAGCGTGTCGCTGCACACACAAACACACACGGTGCAAGACAACTGGTAAGAAGTTTACAGTATGAGGACTTGGCTTAACATCCATCAGGATGGATTTGAAGTCTATATGATCCTTCTTCTTTCAGCTTCTTACATCATACTTTGTGGCGCTAAAGCAGCGCTAACACCTAGTGCTAACACTTAGTGCTAACGCGGTGCTACGCTACGCTTCTCCACCGGTATAGAGAGCTGCACCTACTTGCCCAGCAGGCCCATGAGGTAGTTGGGTGTGTTGGGGTCCAGGCGGAGGGGGGGCACCACCACGTGGGCGGCAGCATGGGCCCAGTCCTGGTGGTAGTACTGCATCCCGCTGAGCACCGCGTGGGCCACGGTGGTCTCGGCGTGGACCACCTTACCTGGGGGGCGAGAGACGGAGAAAGAGAGAGGGTACATTTAGGTACATTTACATGTGTACAATGTGTTTATGTGTGTGTGTGTGTGTGTGTGTGTGTGTGTGTGTGTGTGCGCGGGCGTGTGTGCTACCCTGCATCTTGGCGGCTGCGATCATGTCCCCGGCAGACATACTAGACACGTTGACCAGGTAAATGGGGCAGTGGGCCTGCAAGCGGAAAGGACACACTTAGCTCTCTGTTTGTGTGTCTGTGTGTCTGCCTGCCCGTCTGTGTGTCTGTGTGTCTGTCTGTCTGTCTGTCTGTCTAATTAGCAACTGTATATCTCTGGCTGTTTTTTTAAATGTTGAATCTTGTCCCTTTGTTTGCCTCCAATGGTATGCTATGTAAACAGCCAAAAAACTAAATAGGAAGCAGTAGAGATAAGCACCATGTCATAATTCCCTGCCACACCCGGCCAATCAACGACGCTTAGGACAGTAATGTGTGTGAACACAGGAAACACGACCTAGGATTCACTGGGTGTGTGTCTTTAGTAGCTCATTTCATTGGCATGTTGTTGGCGTGTTGACCCAGCACCGATCTACTCACCCTGTTGGCAACAGTGATGGCCCTATGAGTGGCCTCTGACTCCAACTGTAGACACAAGTAGCAGAGGAGAGACTGTGTGTATCACAAGACTCGCACACACAACGCACACAACAGTGCACAACAAAGCTTGATAAAAACAGGAAAAAAAAGAGAAATCATAGGCAAAATGTTTGTTTACCTCCTCAGGCCGACTGATCTCAATCCCCTCTGGTCCACTGATGCCGAGGTCCAGAGCCTCTTTAGCTCCCTGGAACACACACGTCAAAAACAGTTTGACATTTTACATTTACAATCACAACGTTTTGACAAGTCGCAGTGAAAGAGAGAGTTCGGTATTTCAATCTCTGTCTTTGAATTCTCTCATTCTTCAATTGGTACAAAAAAACCAAAACAGTCAATCATTCTTTTCTATCCAGCCGTGGTCCAGACTAAGGATGTGCGCAACTAGTCGACTAAAAAAAGCATTTCTGCCGATAGCCTTTACAAACCGTGGAAGCACGCCGTGCACTATTGATAGAATATGCATATAAGAATTAGACCATGCTTTTAATAGGCCTAATTAGCCAACGTTAAACAAAGTGTAGTTTCCCAAAACATCTAATCGGTAATTTAATGATTTCATTTAACCTGGTTCACAATTCTCAACAGGGCTGTTCAGTAATGTATGAAGGAGCTGATGCTCCGCTGCAGCGCGGCGGCGCTCAGCTGCTCCAGTTGCTCCGGAGCCGAGGCGCATCGTTGAAATGTCAATCAATTCAGTCCATTTCACAGTAAAGTAACCATGATCTGCCGGATTATATTTACAACTTATGTCTTAACTTTCTTTAGGCCTGCTGAGTTAGAGAGCGAACGGCTGCTCACGCGAACAGTTTGCTCACAAAGGATCGATAAAATGAGAAGAGAAAACAAGTTCAACTGGCGCGATGCGCAACGCGTTGGCTGCATGAGACCCGACTGCAACGATGCACGTCGCAAAATGTCACCCTGTTTGTGTGTTTGTGTGCTTGTGCTGCGTACCTCCGCCACCAGCTCGCCGTTCTCGGCGTGCACGCGGGCGATGGCCCCGATGTCCTTGCAGGTCTGCAGGGTCCGGTACAGCTCCGAGTCCTTCAGCATCATGCTGTCCTTGTAGGCCATGTACATCTGGAAGGAGTTGACCCCGTGCTCCCGCACCAGGGTCTCCATCTCGCTGCGCACCTGGGAGACAGACAGGGTGGACCGGGAGGAGCGGAGGTCAGGTCAGAGGGTTATAGGTTTATTTATCTAGACCGTTGGTATGTACCTGCACAGTTGTAGCATTCACAGAGCTTCACAAGATTGTACGCATACTCTATTATTGTTATTATTTATTATTAAAATGATATAAATATATATAAATGATTATGTATATATATTTAGATATATTTATTAGATATGTTTTATGTTGTCTTTTACATTTTTATGGACAGATGTATTCATTTGTACATATTTATACGTGACATTAATATTATTATTTGACACTTCAGAATAATAACATTTACATTAAAAATGTAAAGATAATATTGATCAGTTTATGATTTTAGCTTTTATCAGAAAATGGCACCGGTTTCCGTCTGGGCCAGAAACCAATAAACCAACCCGTCCCTAACCCAATAAATTTGAAGCGAAAGAAAATGAAACGCCCGTCTGCCGTCAGACTCTAGATGTGAATTTAAAGTTTGATTTGTGAGACTTGATGAGCGGAGGGGGAGAATAGACAGACAGAAATGGAGAGATCAGACAGTGAGAGAGAAAGGAAGAAAGGTGGGGGGCTGGGGGGTGTGTGTGTTTGTGTGTGTGTGTGTGTGTGTGTGTGTGTGTGTGTGTGTGTGTGTGTGTGTGTGTGTGTGTGTG
>JAOPJI010000085.1:9842674-9857671 GCA_027122695.1 Merluccius productus
ATATAGGCTATATGCCTATTAGGCCTCCATTTCAGCTCGTCGTTGAAGTGAAATATGACAAAATACCACCACCTGCTGGACGAAGACGGTATGGACTTTATCAGAAGACCTGCTACGGTTCAAACTAGTGTAGTGTGAACAAGTAGGCCTATTCTTGTCTATACTGGGTTATATAGGTCCTACATGATAGTGTATCTCGTGTGCATTACTAAAAAAATGTGAATATAGTTTTTTTATTTTTGTCCTTTCATCTTTCCTCATATTGTTTTGTCGTAAATCGCATGTAAACGGTGTGTGCCAACATTTACGACAAGGCACTGCAAGACAACAATACGCAACACTTGGAGGCCTATAATCGTACATAGCTCATATATCAGCCTGCCTGGTTGACACGGACATGTTGCAGGATCCCAATCTCGGACGGGGAATGTGGAAAGAGAAAAAACAGGCCAACTCTCTCCACATCTCCCCAGTGAACCCTACAACTTCACATAAAGGAAACTACTCATCTGTGTGGACATGATGTCCCTCTGTTAAGTGGTGTCTTCCGTGGGTGCAGCAGCAGCTTCATCTGCGGAAACAGGCAGGAAGGAGCGAGAATCCTGCTGCACCGCCTGCTGTGTGACCACCTCACATCCCTTTATCCTCCACTAACGTGCACGTGTGTGTGTGTGTGTGTGCGTGCATGTGTGTGCATGTGTGCTATCTATCTGCAATATAGCCCTTTACTTTTCCCCCCGTGTCAAGTCTGGACATGGCAGTAGAAATTGCCCCTTCACATTCCAGTAGGAGTGTCTTAAAAAAAAAGTTTGTGACAGACGGAAGAGGGAAAGCTAATCTCGCTTCCCAAACATAGCTTTAATAATAATAAGTCACCACGCACACACACACACACACATATATATATAGTGGAATAAAACCAGTGCACGTCCACGTCAACAATAACGGTGGACAATTGCTCAGTATGGACAATAATACGTGTGTTTATAAGTTAAAAGAGGATGTGGGAAACGCCCGTAACAAGCACTGAAGAGACGATGACATCACTTCGCCTGACTCACAGCTGGGATAGTCCCCGCTGGCCGGCGAGCGTGTCATTAAAAACACCGTTTTTAACCGCCAACTTGTGGGCATTGTGGGACCGGAAGACAACATTTCGAGAAGTAAATTAACAGGAGCCCAAATCTGAGCCCACATGTCCGAAATAGTTACGCAGTATACATTCACAACGTCTTTCTGTATCACATTTTTTTTAAAACACGCCTCGCTATCGGCTATCGCTCTGCGTTAAAACCCGAAACCGGCCAATGGCGTTCGCCGGGTTTCTTGACGGGCAGCGGCGCGGGCCAATGGCGTGTCCGCGTTTTGACAGAAGGGGGCGGGGCGGGGGGCGTGGCCTCGGGAAACTAGGGTGTCGCCGCGGCATCTCTCATTCGGAAGGCGACGGCGGTCGTCTATTCGGGCTCGTAATCTCCAACAAGACCGGTGGACGTGAACGGCTTTTTTTTTTAAACTTCGCCTCACTTTCTAGGTGGCGTAAAAATTGTGTTTTTTTTGGGGGGGGGAGGCCGACGTGTGTGCAAAAGCGAGCAGGACTGGTATGTCGGAGGGGGGGTGTGCCGGGAATTTGAATCAGCTCGCTTATTAGTTTGAAGAGAGAAGAGGGGAGAGTACGGGTGTAGAGAGAGGCCATTTTGTCCCGACTGTGTGTGGGAGAAAGAAAGAGTGGAAAAGAGGAATCACTCGCGGGGGGGGGGAAGAGAGACTTTTCTTTTTTTTCTTTTCTTGTTTGCTTTCTGCTCTCCATACCGTTAAGTAGGTTGAACCGGGTCGAACCGGGAGGGGACGACACCACCAGTACCACCACCACCATACTCCCTCTCTTTGGGTCCGGTTCTGACACGTATTCGGGCGGGTATTTTAGCTAGCTCCCGTAAGCTAATCAACTCATCCCGAAATTGGTACAGTCACAAAGTGACACGGAGGGACAGCCCCACACACACATACACACACACACACACACAGTTAGCTAGCTAGCTAGCGACGGTGGCGTGAGAGAGACCCAGCACAGACACCACCACCACCAGCAGCACAGACCGGACCGTGTCGGTTGTTTTCGTCGGTGCTTGTGAAGACACACCTCAACCTCGCGTTGTTGTTTTGTTGTTGCCCCGATGGCGAAGAAGACGTACGACCTGCTGTTCAAGCTGCTGCTGATCGGCGACTCGGGCGTGGGGAAGACGTGCGTGCTGTTCCGCTTCTCCGACGACGCCTTCAACACAACCTTCATCTCCACCATAGGTGAGTCCAGGGACACACACACACGGACACACACACACACACATATATATATTCACACACACACACACACACAGTTTCGCAAGTGTGCCGATGGGCCCTCACACATTTAGCACCAGCAGCCACCAGCCAAACGCTGGTAGGCTCGCTTCACTCAACACCTCACCTTTAAATAAATAGTATACCCCCCCCCAAAAAAATAAAATAAAGATGGCACTACTTTATTATTGAGTGGTATTGATTCAACCAGAGGTGGACGTGGAAGTACATTTGGTGGGCATATCCCCGCGTCATGGAGGCGCCTCCGCCGGTAGAAACGGGTACAAAGTACGTTTGGCTAGTCGGACCGCGGTGGGGCAAGCCCTTTAGCTAGCCGGCTAACTTTAACGTGCGGGCCGCCGCCGCCGCCGAGGCCTTGCTATATATCACGCTAACCCCCCCCCCCCACACACACCCTCCCGACCCCCATGTTGGACCCACTCGGTCCTGGTCCTGGTGGGTTTCCGTGAGGGCATTGACAGCAGTGTCACGGCTGTCAGGTCCCGTCGGCCATATTTCGGACGGGCTTAGCGACGGCGGTTAGCAACAGGCCGACAGGCGAGTGTGTGTGTGTGTGTGTGTGTGTTATATATATATTTGTGTTACTTTACGCCGTCGCCATGGCCGTGACAGCCCTTGCGGTTTATGATCGTCCGCCTCCTCGCTTAAATACAGTTGGTTGAACACTTTGCCCCCCATGGGGGGGGCGGCGTAGACCACGTCGTGGTTCTGACGTCGCCATCACAGCCACACAGGTGCAGCCACACCACCACCGGCACTGTGTTAGCTTACGATATACCTGAGGTCCACGTGACGAGATCACCTTCACCCCTGCGCTTTTGCACGATCACGTGACCCGTTTTAATGGCAACGCCATCACGCCATTGTATAGTCCTCGGGTGTTTCCGTGTCGTTTTAATGTACTCTGCGAGTGGCATTGTGCGGAGCGGCCGACCTGCCGGACAGCCCGGTGATAAGGACGGACCACAATAGGAAACATTGTCATAAAGATGCTGCAGACTGCATTTGTGCGCATCGCAGCGGTCAAAGCCGCCGGTGCACACTACAGATGGCTGCTACGTGCTGTGCCCTGGGATGTGGTGTGTTGTTGCAGGTTCTTTGTTCGTGTGTTGCTGGACCTGGGTGAGGTGCACATGCATGTGCCTCTGCGGTCTGGTCTGGTCAGATCTTGGCTCTTGGATATTTTATGGGAAAGTATTTTCTTGCCTTAAAAAGTTAACGGTTTGCAGCACCTGAGTGAAACCCAGTGTCCCAAGGCAACAGTAGTGTTCCAGACAGACAGGTGGAAGACCAGCCTCTCCTCTCTGCTAGTGAGGTGATTAGTATGATATAATTAGAGTATGATTATGTGAATGTGTGCCTTTATATGTTGACAAGTAGTTTGAGGGGAATAAATGGCTGAGTTGATCAAGTCTCTTGGGGTTGGTTTCGTGCAGCTTGATGTGTCACCGACCAAACCCAACCATACCATAGTGTTGCTATAGTCACCAGTTCACCTGACCAAACCCAACCATACCATAGTGTTGCTATAGTCATCACTCGAATTCAGCAAATAGCTGATGGAGCATTGTTTTGAAAAAGGAAGTTCAATAATAGTAGAATAGTAGAAGTGAAATGTATGCAAACTGCACACTTTATATCATAGGGTCTCACAATACTAACACAAACACTTGGTTGTTTTCCAAGCTTTATATACCCATCAACATGTTTGGTGTTGAATGCAGAGACAATCGGGGAAAGGACAGCAATGCTATTTAATTGTGAGACCAACACAAAGAGTATTACTGAGTTTATGGGTCTGTGTGTGTGTGTGTAGCGGGTGTGTGATGGGCCTGTCTGACACAACACTCATACCTTTAGAGACAGAGACGCACAGCTGCTTCTTAAAAATACCACCGGAAACCCCCCCCTCCATTTCTCATCAAACCCCGCCGCCCCCCCCTCTCCACTCTCCAAATCCCCTAGGTCTCTTTCGGTCATTGCACTATAACTCTCTCTCTCTCTCCCTGCCAGTGTGGATAATAGTTGAATACATGTCCAGAAATGTTGCATTGAAAAGTCTCTTTTCATTAAAACATCTTTCATGGAAGCTGATGATTGCCATAATGTGGCGAGTGTGGCTACAGTTGAATTCATACTTAAAGAACAGTTTCTTAAATTTAAAACCAAACATTAATTATATTTTCTATCAGGACCATTTTTTTTTTTCAATTTTTCTTTTTTACAATTGTCAGATTTTCCAATTTGTTAGTTTGATTAATCTTTCAGACACACTGCTTGCAATGTTTTTATCCAAGTTGTGTAGAAATGCCCAAGTAAGTTACTTTCTGGAGTTTATAATTATGGCACTGTTGATATGTACTTATGCAAAATAGGTCTACATTGCAAGCAAAGCCTCCTAGACGTTTCCCATGCACACCAAGTTGGGAAACTCTTGATGGGAAGAAGTGATGTCAGATGCAATAATTTCTAGAGGAGTCATGTATAGCTAAAATAAGCCATTCCCCTTCCCGCCTGTCGCCGTTTGATTTCTAGTATCTAGGAAGCATAGGAAGTTGTTAATTGACTAAGCCTTTCCGTTGTTTTGTACCGTGAGCATTTGGAAATCAGATCAGGAATCGGATGCCGACAGGGAGAGGAGATGACCTCCATTCCTATATGAATATGACACCCCGCCTAAACCGTGATATGACAAGAGCCTCAATTTCCTCTAACACGCAACGATCGCACACCAAAACACAATCAAAGCTGAACCACCAAACCAAACTATGAAAGTAGATGAATAAAGCCGTCTACTTCTATGCAACTCAAAGACGGGTTGCTGTGAATTCTTCTGAACTTGTTTCAGGCCAAGGACCCGCATGTTTTCGATCGGAAGTGAGTCCACATGTTCTCAAGACCCAATGAGTGAATTTGTAATGGCAACGCATATTTTTCTTGCTACAGTATAATTCGGTACAGCTCAAGTGCCCTACATCATACACAGGTTTCTGTGTCCACAAATACATCAAACTTTGTGTAAGTAGTACATCTGAATTTAGTTTGAAAGGTATAACCAACATAACTGACATGAACAAATATGATCTAATATTTATAATGTGATATAAATTAATTCCTAAGGTACTAAATATATGGGAGTGAATGCATGTGACAACAGATAAAAGCACTAATGGGATATGCGGCCGTTCTCTTCTGTGAATCCAAATGTACAATCAAACCTGATATCGCTCAGCCATTATCTCAAACTATTTATTAGTGCATACACTTGTATTTGTTTGTTTTGTGTGATTTTTAAAACATGGATCTCTTCAGCATGCTTCCTATGTCTCATGTAGATCCTTTTACTGTCCCTAACCCCCATCTTGCTAGGTTTGGTTCTCTCCCTCTCTCTGGGGTATGTGTGCAGAGGTCAGTGAGTCACACTTTGGCAGGCGGTTCCTTCATTATTCTATGGGCCGGCCCCACCTAGAGCACAGCTGTTTCTGACTTAAGAGCGGCCTCTCGCTGCCGTAACTTCTGGCTCAGCCAAGCAAGCTGACAGCTCGGTACTCTGCGAGAAGAAGTGACTGCTTCAACAACAAGGTTTCTTTTACTCAACGATTACGGTTTTTGAAATGGGAAGAATCCTAATGTTCACAGACTTGAATGACGCCGAGGGATATTGATAGTCATCATTGTCACTGGCTGTGTATGTAGTCAAGTGAAGTATAGTAAAGTCCTGCTAATATAAACGTCAAATGTCGGTGATTGGAGCTTCTCTCTCTGTTCCACATATTGCCTTACTTTCATTACTTATAGAAACAATACGTTATTCAAAGGGAAAAGGAAACTAAACGTGACTATGCTGAATGGTGTTTTTTTTTAAAAATCCGCAGCCACAGTGGTTGGTTGTTGATAAAGTTAATTTCAGGCCCTGATTATATACCTTTTTTAATCAACTAACTTTCAATTAACTTCAAAACGATAGTATAGTATAGTAAAACAATGTGGGTCACTCCATCTGTAGTGCAATGTCCAGTCCTGAATGAATCCTTTTCCTTCCAACCGCTCTCTCCTTGTTGATTGGTTATTCTGGAGATTGAATTAAATGTGTATTTTTATTAATGCACAGAGGACATCTGGAATGATCATCTTATAGACCAGGAAGTGCTTTTGAGGAGCTATTGGCTACATAACTACTGGCTCGAATTGGACTTTTATCGGTAGCAGCTTTATGGTGAGACTACAGATATTTGTGGCCGGGTTCAGATTTCAAATTTCCACCGTCTAATATTCCCCAACTCCTGATGCGTGTAAGGGCAAGAAAACGTCGTATTTGTACAATAGGTCCCCTTTAAGACCCGGGGCCTCATGCAAGATTATTTGCAATATTTCTTACCTTTTGTGCGTACGTACAACTCAGCAAACACCTGTAAGTACAGGAAGTTGTCCTAAATGGTGCGTAGACATACAGGATTCCACCAGAAACGCGTGCGCATTGTGTGAGAATGTGAATTCGCATAATTGACGCCCCACAAATGCTATTAAAGAGCAGAAGGCGTGCGGAGCTTGAAACCCTCCTTTCGGAAATCGATTAAAAAAAACCCACAATATTTAGCAGCATCAGTAGTAGCTAAGGTAGTAGCTAGTTAAGGTAAGGTAGGTAGCTAAGGTAGGTAGCTAAGGTAGTAGCTAGTAGTAGCTACGGTAAAGGAGTGTGGGGAAAAACGGTGTTGAAAAATTGTGGAATGGATTTAAACCTACTACTGTAAACCAAACATTTTAATCATGTCGTATTTAACAATAACGACGTCCTGAAGAGTAGGCTATAAGGCAAGACAGTTGGGAAAGTAATTGGCACATAATTGTGGTGTTGTGGTTTAAATAAAGCATGTGTTGTAACAGTTTCAGAAGTTAAATAGGGAAAGAGCGAATGTCAGGGAATTTACAAATGTTACAGGGTGGCGCTGGAAAGCACCATGGTGGCACAGCAGCACTATTGCATTGTATGGGGAGAACCCTGATGCTGTATGTATTGTTGTATGATTATTCAATACTATTGCATGTTAAACTACTAATTCAGTCGATGGTATTAACGGTGAATCATGTTAATGTTAAGTATTCCAAACCAGAGTAACCTCTATAGTACGTGGCACAAAATATATGTTGGTGTCCCAAATGAAATATGTGATGAATGTGGACTCGGATTGCGAAAAGCAATGTGGTTGCTTCTAATGTGAGGACGATTGTGTGCAAAACGCAAACAATTGCTAGTGATTTTTGGCCTTGAGGAAGCATTTGGTTGTTGTGTGCAGGCGCTCTGTTTAATAGCGGACCGAGAGCCTGCGGATGACACAGCAGAATGAACAAGAGATAACCTTATTGTCACGCATTTTCTACAGTGCCGCCTGTTCCTTGGCCCTGCGCTGTCTGCGTCTCTGACATGTTGTCCAACTACCATGCCTTGCACTCTGTTCCTTGTACTCTTCTCATTTTCCTTCGCTCCCCTTTTCCCCTCCCCATGTGTTCAGTTTCTTTTATGTTCATACCTGTTTGTGGCTGTCCGTTATTAGTCTATTACTTGGCCATGGAAGTAGTCTTGGAGTCGCATGGTGCCCACGTTGAAGCTTGTTCTCTTGTGTTTTGCAGGTATAGATTTCAAGATCAAAACCGTTGAATTACAAGGAAAGAAGATCAAACTACAGATATGGTGAGTTTTTGGACCGAGCCATTGTACGTAGACGGTGGTATGCAGCGCTGCCGTCGAGTGTTTCTACGTTTACTATCGCTGGCCTTTACAAAGCGAAGGAGATTATCGTTTTGTCATAATGGCTTTGAGTCACTTTTCACTACAATGCAATAGAACCGTGGCTAATCTGTGTAATGTTGTGACTGCATAGGCCCTCAAATTGAAAGAAATGTTTATCACACACTTGTGAAAGATTAGATTGCCATTTTGTGCAGGAACACATCACGCCTCACATGTCACCCTCATGACTGTAAACATGTAATACAATAACTCTGAGGTGTGCTGAGGAGTCGGGACTACAAAAGGGGAAGAAATTAACCCTATAGCTGTACTGAACTCTAATTTCACCTTTCTTTTGCTCTTTACCACCAGAACACAGGAGGTTCTTGTCTGTGAAGCATTAGTCTGGTGCAGACTAATGTCATTGACATCAAGTTGGGCTCACTGAAATACATTATGAGTAGTCCCTTGCTATGGGGGTGTGGCCTCTGTAAGCAGAGATGCATGTTGGGATATGTGGTGCGAGGGCAGCTTGCCATGGAAAAGTATCATTGTTCAGCAAAACATTATCACAAGCTGGTCTTTCTTTCGGGAAATGTATATAAACACTGTTTTGTATCTTAGTTTATTAAAGAGGTTTTGGGGTGGCAATAGTGTCATAATCATCATATGTTATGGAAAATGTGAAATAGATTTCTACCTTTTTTAAACCTTTGACAATTGGGTAATGAATTAGTAATTTATATTGGAACTACTAGATGAGTGTAACTCCTTCAGTGGGATTTGTTTTTGTCATTTGAGACTTAAATCTGAAATAGATTGATTGCATGAGCATTTTGCATTCTACCCAGGCTAGATTCACATAGACTAGAAGACGTTGCCTCGAGAATGGTCTGGTTGCCAGTAAAAATGTCACTCTGGGAGGTTTCCAGTTAATGCATCTGAATTAATGCTTGAATGATTTGGAATGCATTGCATTGTGAGGGTTGACCAGCAAGCTGAGTGTCTGTCCATATGTGTCTCTGCAGGGACACAGCGGGACAGGAGCGGTTCCACACCATCACCACCTCCTACTACAGAGGAGCCATGGGCATCATGCTGGTATACGACATCACCAACGCCAAGAGCTTCGAGAACATCAGCAAATGGCTGCGCAATATCGACGAGGTGAGAGAGACATGCAGGCACACGCACATACCTTTGCTTGCCCAACGGATGACATGGATATGGAAGAATTAGTCAGGGTGATCTTGGGGGGATTTTCAATACATAAAGTACATTAAGCGGCAGTATTTGCTGTGACTTCCTGTGATTGGAGCTAAACCAAATCATTTTTACCATGTTATCCATTTTTCCCATGGATATCAAGAATGGATATTTTATTATCCTACACAACATGCCACTAGAGGGCAGTAAGTCAAGATGCAATTGAACAAGAAGCCACAAAGCCCATGTCATAGATGCACTTTCATCTCTGCCTTTTATATTATATGTATTCATCCTTCGTCTTGTGATCTACAAGTCCAACTCTAAAAGCTTAACAACAGAAACATTTAGCCTTTTTGCTGAGATTTATGTAATGCATACAGGCCACACATAAAGGCTTAACCGTGAATAGGAAATGGGAAAACCTAGAATTGCACTGCCCTTGTCTTGGACCTTGGAATCCATGGTCATAAAGTCAAGTTTATCTGTCTACCTGGGGAATAAGTGATGCTATTAGAAATGCTATTAGAAATTAATTTACATATCCTACAGTTTGGTGGTGAACGTTGTTTGCTTGGGTCAATATAGGATTATGTCGAGCATGTTATCCTCCTCATTCAGTACTGATAGATCGATAGATAATGCATACTGTTTTTTTCTCAAGGTGGTTTAGGGTCTTTATAGGCTGCATTATGGCAGCTTCAACCTGCAGAATGACACTGATACTGTTACAAGTCACTTTGTTTATTTCAGGGATATTCCAGCAAAAACAGCAAGTCTGTAACGCTAGCGTCTCTTGTCTAGCCCTTGAGGATCATTCTGCCACATTTACAATCTTTTTTGTTTTGTTTTGTTAAATATAATCTTGCTAACCAGAACTGTTTGCAACTTCAGCCTTGTGTGGGCTTTGAAATTGAGGGGCGTGTGTGTTTGTCTTCATTTAATCCATTTTCTCTGGAGTGTATGGCATCTGATATGTCTAACCTGCCATGCCTCTGCTGTAGGGCAGAACGATTTGGGAAAATAATCTAATTACGATTTTCTTTTAACCAATATTGCGATTTAGAATGTGTTTTTTTGTTAGTTTTTTTCCCATAGTGAATAATACAGAAGTTTATTCTGTATTATTCACTAAACAAAAGCAAATCATTCTATAGTATGACCAACACAACACTGGATACAGTCAACATGTAAACTGCTCTTTCCTGTAGGCCAGGCTACGTATGTCGTGTTATGAAAATAAATAATATATTTATGTATTAAATAATAATATTTAATATAAATTGTAAATCAATATTAATCTTACTGATCTCGCGTCAGTAACGCTAACAAACCACACAGGCAGAAGTAGGAAATCTGAAGAGGACAAATCTTTCATTGATGAAATGCAGTCAAACTCTGGTTCCGCTGTACAGCTTGACCACACGCCTGTGGTAAGAGGAAAAACACAGCCGTTTGCGTAAATGGGGTTTCCTTTTATTACTAATCTGATTTTAGAAGGAACAGAGTTTCTATATGACACTTTAGAGGGCTTTAACTTTGAAATTCCACATCAGAAAATGTATTCTTTATGAAGTTTAACTAATTATTCACACAATAGAAATGGGAGCCTCAATTTTCAAACCAGTTTTCAGGCGGTAGTTTTATTATTATTTATTTATTATTCATTGTCTGTTTTACTTAATTATTAATATTGTATTTGTTTATGTGTATGTTTTTATTTATTCATTTATGCATTCATTCATTGACAGACATAGGCTACTGATTTATTCAATGTATGTGAAAGCACATTCGCATCCTATTTTTGCTTTATTTTGAAATCAGTTCTTACACGCTCTTACTGTGATGCCCAGTATCTACGCCTACCTCAGAACAATGTGGGGGCTGGTTTGACTGCGCTGTTCGAAGTGGAGGTTGGCCTGACGGCAGTCTACATTATATGTGCCGGGGAAGGCATGCTGTACCCCGTCTCCTCATCGCATCACATCACTAATTCAGAGTGTGAATATCTGTTGAATATCCAACATTTCGAACTGAAAAAAACGATGTTCAAACTGTATAAGCTATTTTTTTTAAATGCATGCACCACAGCAGCGCTATGCTGCTATACATTTACATACATTTATACAGCTACTAAACGTTGTTGAACGAACCGGTTTTCTACAGCCTCTCAACAACAGTATCTTCTTTCCTTAAGTCAAAATGGGTCCAGACAACCGACGTACTGATCCTCTTTGACACTAAAGTCACCTCTTCAGTGTTCAGAGGCCATTTTTACCAGATACTATCCAGATACTATCAACAAATCAAAGCGTAGCGTGGCAAGTTGTTTTATTCATCTACTGCTCTCACTCGCATGCCACATATGGTAGCATTGTGTGTATGTGAACCCCTCGTGTGTCGTCCCTCTGATTGGTTTTCATGCTAATCAAAGGATTTGATTTGGGGATAGAACTATTTTTTGCATTTTTCTACTTGATCTTGATCTTTAGTGCATGAATTTTCTAACGGCACTATTTTGCATAATTTTGCAGTAACTGCTCATTCTGATGGCTCCGATTGATGTGATGTCTCTTGAGTATAGCAACAGGATGACTTGGTTCTGAGATGTGGGGAATCTTGACAGGTGCTGGGAAGTGTAAGGCTATTTGGTCTCCTGGGGTTATAAGGTCAGAGGAAGGTTGCGTTTATTGACACAGCGTTCATTGAAGTCGGCCACAGTTCTTTTGAATTGCACTTTCTGGCTGACATGTAATATGACATGGGGTACCGGGGCATAATAATATGCCATATATAATGTATAATTAATGGTTATCTCATCCCACGTTTCTTCCACCACTAGCATTTCCAATTCTTTTGGTCATGAAAGTTGGCCTCAACTTCAAGTTTTCGGTTGCCTCTGTAATAGACAGGACTCTTAACAGAAAAGGCAGAACAGGGATGTTTCTTTTTCAAATGATTTACTTGGCACAACACACTATTGAACATAAACAGCCGCTACCTATTTGTTTTTTACTATCTCACTGATGGTAACCCATCTGTGTGTCGTGTACATACCACTTTTTGTCTCCGATTAGTCCCGACACCGCCATTGTGCTGCTATGGGCTCCTTAGTTTTAACTCTTGGTAGTACAATGTTTTGAGATCAAGAATGGCCGATGGGATGTGATGTCAGGAGGAAGGAAAGAGAAATGAACTGGAAGTGCAAAGGTTCTACAAACGCTGGTGGTTGTTGTTGTTGTCGTCGTTTGTCACTGTCTTGCTTTTCCTGTCTACACAAGTATTCTGCAAGTTTTTTTTCTCCAGAGAAAGCGTTGATAATCAGATAGTCTTCATGTGTACAACCCGCATGTTCCCAGCTGCCTCGTCTTGTAGCGTGTACTGCCGAAGTCGGCCCCCGACTTTAAAGGTCGCCTAGTGGGAAGGAAGCTTAAGAAATAAAGGCAGTAGTACACCCTAATTTAATGCTAATGAGTAGTCTGAATATGTTGGCGGGGCTATAGAAGGACTGTTTCAAAGCCTTTAGCCCCCTCCATGTGTTTTGTGTTACGCATTGCTGAGATGGGCCTTCCTGGAATGCCTGTCAGAAGGATTTTCTTTTGGCCAACGGTCTTTCATAGCGCTCAAGGAGAAGTAACCAGGCCATGTTTCCTTGAACTAAAACTATGTATTCCACATTATGCTGTGGAGAAGGGTTTCTTTGGTTGTAATGGTCTCTCATTTAAAGCCTTTCTAAGATGATTTAAAAATGGTTAAACAGTTTTGTATTTATTTATTTTCACATTTTGTTAAATTTAATGGTTACTATTGTATTTGAGTTTATTTTGAGGTTTTTTTTAAGCATCATAATTTTCCAATTTCAATCTATAATATAACTATAATGGACACTTGACATAATGTGCATGTCAACAGACATTTTTGCACAGATCCTGACGTCAAACCCCCCTTCCTTCTCCACCTCTCTCACACAAGGTCACGACACATTGCAGACTACTTGATCCTGCAACCTCCGGTTGAGGAAAGATGGCAAACCTAATTGTATACCTTGTTTATCGGCCTTGTTCTTTCATTCTGCAGCACGCGAATGAGGACGTGGAGAGAATGCTGCTAGGCAACAAGTGTGACATGGAGGACAAGAGGGTGGTACCGAAGGCCAAGGGAGAGCAGGTGAGCTGATGCAGGCTGCTGTTCACCAAGGCTTTCTATAGCCGGGTCCACTGCTGCTACTCCTGCGTTATGTAGGGTGTCCCGGTTCTACAATGGGTGTAGTGATAGTGGCATTTTGACCCTCCAGATGGCCCTACGAACGGAGGAATGCAGGTAGAAGTACACCACAATAGATTTTGATTTCAACAACGGCAGAGCACAAATGTTAATCTTGGCAATAAGTTAATCAAAAAATAACCAACCCTAAATTAACTCAGTTGGAATATCAGTTTAATTCACAAAAAAGGATTGTAGTAATGCGAAACAACTCGATTTGCTGTGTCTTTACGAGCCGTTTACAAATCGAAGTATGTCCTATTTTGTCATGTTTCTTTTACCCCTCCCTTTTCGACCTCAAGGAGGGTCTCCAAAAGGGTTAGGGGGGTCGGAGTCGGTGGGTGGCATGCGTGACTCGCAACAAGTCCTGTATTATGTTTCAGAATGATCCCACTGCCGATGGTGGCGAGCAGTGATCAGGCCGAGTCTATTAATAACACACACACGCACACACACACACACACACACACACACACACACACGAGAGGGCACAAGAGAAAAGTGCCCAAGAACACTACACATGTTGCTTTGGACAGGAGATGATCTCACTCTTCCACTGGGCCCTGACACCTCCTACCCTTCCCGGTCTTATTCATCCATCTCTCATCCGTCTCTGCAGATTGCCAGGGAGCACGGCATTAGGTTTTTCGAGACGAGTGCCAAGGCCAACATCAACATCGAGAAGGCTTTCCTCACGTTAGCAGAAGATATCCTCAGAAAGGTGTGTCCATTTTCCCTTGTTTTTGTGTGCAACATTTTAGGAAGTAAAGAATTAACTTATGCTGGGTAGTGTACACACTACCCAGGATAATTAGCCCAATTTTGTGCCTCGATTCAAAAGCTAGCATAGCTATCATAGCATGGCCGCCAGCCGCCATGTTTGTTTA
The DNA here is from genome assembly GCA_027122695.1 of Merluccius productus. Taxonomy (NCBI): domain Eukaryota; kingdom Metazoa; phylum Chordata; class Actinopteri; order Gadiformes; family Merlucciidae; genus Merluccius; species Merluccius productus. Next base: position 9,857,117 of record JAOPJI010000085.1, read on the forward strand.
CACTAAAGTCACGTTTCTGATTCTGAGATTGTGATTTGCGAGAGTTCTGGTTTTGAGAATCAGGAATGGGAATGGAGTCTAAATGTAAAAAAATGGTGTACTGTGTGCCAGGCATTATCTGCACTGGATGAGGTATATTTATTATATATATATATAGTATATTTATTCAGTAATACCTTGTTTTGCCATCATCCTGTCCTTTTGATCTCTCAACAGACGCCCGTAAAAGAGCCCAACAGTGAAAATGTCGACATCAGCAGTGGTGGTGGAGTCACAGGCTGGAAGAGCAAGTGCTGCAGTTGAACAGCTCACCTCTGTTTCACTTACGCACAGCACGCACACGTTGCACGCACCCACCCACCTACACACACACACACACACACACACACACACACTAACATACACACATATATGCACATGCCCTCTCTTTGTCTTTTTCTAATCGCTAACTTCTAACTCTTCTCACTCGCTAACCTATCTCTATTACACACACACACACACACACACACACACACACACACACACACACACACACACACACACACACACACACAC
>JAOPJI010000085.1:9870458-9880758 GCA_027122695.1 Merluccius productus
AACTAAAACAGACTAAGAGATATATATAAGACAGATAACATATATTTCCCATCTATTCCCCTTTTGCCATATGAAACAAAGTCAAATATCTCTCACTAAATGTTAAACACAACTAAAAAGTGTATATTTTGTGGAATGCCTAAAATCAGAATTGTATATATGACACTTCTGTACCTCATTTTCTGCATGTGCCTTGTTTCTTTCTTTCACAATGACCGACCTCTAACATTAACTTTGAAGTTGGGAAAACATCTTGACACAACGATGGATTCAAATCAACCCATTTGGAATGATTTGCACATATACAGGGTACTACAAACCCCACATATTAAAATTACCTCCTGCATTGGGCTGCTATAAAGACCTCTTATATAACAAGAGGAAGAAAAGGAAAATCAAGCGCATCGCTAGCAGCCAAAATGTGGCGCGCACGTTGAACAATATGTAAAACGGCGCCGTTGAAAGGTACAGCCCCGATCCATCCGTGTATCGCCCACAGCGACCGTAACACACCCAGAGGGTCCGCAAGCTGCTGCACCGCCGGGCCCGTCTTCTGTGCCCTGTCGGCCCTGATGTTCCTGCCTGTCAGCATCGTGTCAAGCGCTCCAGGGAGGCCCACCTTTCACACACAAAAAGTGGTGTGTGTGTGTGTGTGTGTGTGTGTGTGGAGGAGGGGGTTGTCAGCTGACGTGGCCTTTAGGAAATAATACACAACAGCCACACGGCGTCCGTGCATAAACAGTACAGCCTAATGTTCTAGGTGTTGCTGTATGCTTTTGTGTGTGTGTGTGTGTGTGTGTGTGTGTGTGTGTGTGTGTGTGTGTGTGTGTACACTAAAGCCTATTAGATACCAATGAGCTCTGACTACTGTGTTCATAGTACTACATAGGGCTTCAGAAGATTATGAATAGGCATTGACAATTGCACTTTCTTTATAGGTATACAGTTAGAACCGGGTTATTAGGGTTTAAATACCAGTAGCACACACACTATTTGAACATTCACACACTAGCCATTTGGCCGGTGGACAAAAAAGTAAATTTTGCCCCCTGCACGTACCATCTTGGATGGCCTCTGAGTGCCCCCCTGATCTGGAGAGCGGTCCCCAGCATGACCTTGGGGTGCCCAGTCTTCTTGCTCTTGGTGGCCACGCGGCTACCTGACGTGCTATAGCAAACCAAAAGGCCTTACTTGTTGTTGTTGTTGTTGTCCGCACCGGCGGCGATGAGGCGGCCGCCCAGATTGGTAGAGATGAGCACCGCACTCTTTGCTGCTCCATTCGACACATGGAGCGGTGAATGCATCACCTCCGACAGCTCCGCCTGCATCCGTGTTCACCTGCCAACACACACACACACACAGGTAGTCACACATCAAATCTGTCTATCTGTCTGACTATTACAAAATAAGACAGACAGCTAGACAAAAGAATGTCAATGAACACCAAAAGGATAAAAAAAGACAAACTTAACTCCTGTTGCACTCACACTCTCACTGTCTCTGTCTGTCTCTCTCTCTCACATACACACACACACACACACACACACACACACACAGCAGCAACAACAACAACAACAACAGCAGCAATGCTGCACACCTTGGCTGTCGGTCGCTGAGCCGTATAACCACCACATCATCCTTGAGCTCGGAGCTGACATGTGTTCGAGGCTTGTTGACGGAGAGAAATGGAGAAAGGGAAAACAGTTAGAGACTAATACAAGAAGAAAAAAGACGGGGCCGGTTGCATCACGCAATGACAGTTGCCAAGTTTCCAACATGTCTCCAAAAGTCTATACAGAGACACAGCATCAAGCAAGAAAAGAAAAGAAAAGAAAACCAAAACAGCGAAGCGAGTACTAGGTGCCCTTGCCCAAGGAGACGTTGGCAGTTCAGGGGGAAATTAAAAGGGAGTATATTAAATATGGTGAAATGGATAGCCCTACGTTGGTTTAATATTTACCTGCCAGAGGAGCAATCATGGAGTAGCCACGGCTGGCATGACCTGAAGGGGAAGGGAGGGGGGGACAGAGAGAGAGAGAGATAGAGATAGGGATAGATAGAGAGAGAGACAGAGAGAGAGAGAGAGAGAGAGAGAGAGAGTGGGGTGGGTTCCTAGTACAAATATAGCCTCCCTAGATTTGACCCTTGATGTTAAAAGAAAAATGATAAAAAAAAAATATATATTTATAAAATAAAATACATATATATATATAAATATACATATATATGTATATGTATGTAGACCACCATAATATGACATTAATCAAATTGCACTAGTTGCACCTTGGAATGGATCTAACATTGTTATACGTTATGTAATTTCTGAAATATAATATTTCAAATAAAATAAGCCATCTGGACTATAAATGGATGTTATCTTGAGGCGTCCGTTAACTACTAATTGTACCCTGATTGTTATTGGTTGAATTGTAAAATTGAGAGTGAGTAGGATGCTTAGGCCTGAGGCCTGAGGTCCATCTAGTGCCCTCTTGTGGCGGAAGGGACCAAGGCCTCCACTAGGTGAAAGTTCACATGGACTGAATCAGTGGAAGAGGTGTAGCCTACTAGACGGACTTGCTATATAAACATGTAGAAGATTAAATTATTTAAAAATAGATACCATACCTGTCAAAACACAGTATTTGGTGTCCGTTGCGCGAATTCCTGCCATCTGAAAGGGAAATATGACCATAGACTGTATATAGAGTATGAGGCAGCTGACACAATAACTACTGGCAGTAGGTGGCGCCAGAGAGCTGCATGTCAAAAGCGACGTTAGGACCTCAAAAGGCCGCTCCGTTTAATCCTATTATAAATGTTTGATACATTGATATAATATTACACCATTTTAATTAGTTAAGATCAATTTAGTTATTTTTTGAGTAAATACCAATAGATTTTCCATTTTCCACAACACGTGTATTATTCTGGTTATTTTGTTATTTGTTGTCTAGGTAGGCATATTTTAGGTCAGCAAAAACACTTTGAAGGGCCCTGAGCGCGTCGGCCGGTGTCGGAGACCCCTTGCTGAATCAGGCAGAGCCGTGGTGCTGCTGGAGGAGGATAACACAACAACCGGTAAGTGTATTCTGACTTCATATTTAATATATAACATTCACTATTTCCATTTGCACATCCTTGCTAGAGTCGACTCCACTCAGCGGCAATTCCGTGTGGCCGTCCAATTTCAGCCAATTGACAAGTTGGTAAGCTAATGCTAGTTAGCTAGCTTCACAGTCACAGATCTAAGACATTTACGCTGTCCTAACGGTTCAAAGTGAGTGGTAGTTTGTCATGACCACAGCCACACGCGTAAAGTACACAGATAAAAGTGTTATTGGTTGAGTTGGGTATGGATAGACACTTTCTGTTGCCCTTGTCATTCTCAATCTGGGTGAAGGGTCACAGCCAGTAGGGGGCGGGGCTAACGGGTGACCCGACCTGTCATGATAGACAGTTTATATCAGTTTATCAGCTCACCAGAAGCCAGCACAAAGTTTATATCATAAAGTTTATATTAAACACTTTGTATAGCTATTAAAGGATAACTCACACCATCAGTGGACTACGCATTACTGTCGAGATGATGCTGGACATTGGACATTTTTGTTTGTAGGATTGTTTTCCTATGTCGGACAATTTTACAGTCATACAGTGACGGATCAGCCAATACAACAATAATACAAAAGTAATGATCATATTCCTTGTGTAAACCCTCATAGTTAGTATTATTAATACATTGCATTTATACAACATTGTGTGTGTGTGTGTGTGTGTGTGTGTGTGTGTGTGTGTGAGGGGTTGGATACGACACCTCATCCACCACCACACCTAATTGTAATGTTTGTCTTCACATGCGTTACAGATTAAAAATGGCGTCGATGCTCCTGAACTCGATGCGGTGCTCTGCACTCGGTCCCGCCTGGGCGGCGCAGTGTGGTGAGTCCTCACCTCTCCTCCATTCACTCCCCAGGGAGTAAGGTTACCATACCGATAGGATGCAGGTACCAACGTTGCCCACAGGCTATGTCTCTATGAGGAAGATGCCCAACTATTTTTATGGACATTGTAAGTCTCTTTTAGATAAAAGTCTCTTCTAAATGAGGAAATGAAGAGTGCACTTATAGGCAACTGTATTAATGTTAAGATATACGATTGAATGTATTTATAATACTCTATCTATCTATCTATCTATCTATCTATCTATCTATCTATCTATCTATCTACTTATACATGCATGCATCGTCGCAATGCCTACGCACACTGAATGGTGTCTACCATGGAGCACTGAGATTCATCACAAATCTTAAATCTTAATGCTTTGTCCATCCGTAGACTTAACCATCGGCATATTCTTATTTATAAGGCTATTCTTGGTCTGCTTCCGTCTTACCTACGGATCTACATCCTCCAAAAAATGTTTGGGAAGTTATTGTCTTCGCTCCCAGGACCTATTCCTACCGACTGTCCCTACAGTCCTCTCCCCTCTGCTTGGAATCAGTTGCAAAATGACATGAATCTTCGGGAAATGGTCTCATTGGTTGAATGAATCTAAACGACTTGGAAACGAGCACATCTAGCTGTAGATGTTTCGAACGTTGACAAATGTTTTTGATATGATTCTGTAATTTGCTCTCTGGTTTCGTTTTAAAATTGTTATATGTTTTTTTTTATGTCTGCAACCCCGTAACTGTGCTGCTGCCTGTCTTGGCCAGGACCCTCTTGAAAAAGAGGTTTTGCATCTCAATGGGCGGACTGAATAATTAAGCACCAGGATAATTCCCGCTGGGCCGACCGATCTAAGGGCCGGCGAGAAGGATTCATATTTTTAGAATAAGTAGAATAAGGGAAAATGATTAAGCCATAGAATTACCACTGCTAGCGCCCCTCTTCCGGCCTATTGATCTATTCCTGTAGCCCCCGTCCCTGGCCCCACCCCCACCCCCGGCCCAAACTCATACATGCTTGCTGCTACACCCTCGCCAGACAGAGAGAGAGAAAGACAGCGAGTGGCTGTTCGTTTGCGCGGGGACTGAAGTTCATGTCTTTCATTCTCTCTTTTCCAAAAATCAAAGTCAAGTCAAAATGGAAAGCCGAGGTAAAACACGTGAAGGCGGTGCCCAGAAATTGAGAGACAAAAAGATTAAGTCTCTCAAAGCTGATGCAGCTAAATGCCAGAAATGTACTCGCTTGTTCTCTAGTGTTTCTACTGTCTCGATTCGAGATTTATTGCCATGCCACCTTAGTGGTTAGGAATTTGCCTGAGGATGCACTCAAGACATAAAAACAGGGACATCAAGCACAACTTAAAAAGACACATTTTCGGTTTAACTTCGGTTTAACTGTATGTGCTGGCGTTGTCGTAGTGTTGTCGAGTATTATCAACAGTATGACAGTATGTGTGTTCTGTAGTGGCGCAATCTGCTATTGAAGGTAGGCCTATGTGTGAGCTCTGTAATGGTTTGACACTGGCACAGAGTAGAAAGTGTGTGGGGGTCTGTCTGGAAGTCCAGGGCCATTTTTCAGTCCCACTCCACCCCTGCTCCTAGGTTAAATTAAAAAAAAAATATATATATATATATCTTGATATCTAGGCATGTATATCTCTAAATTCTCTTTTGTTGTCATGTCCACAGCGACCCGCTCACTCAGTACTACAGCTCAGCTCCAGGCTCAGGGTAAGTCTTCACATGTCATTCGTTTCTCCAGCGAGACCCTCAACGAACCGCAACTTCCCTATCAACTCTCTACGAGTTTGTGTGCAACACCAATACCGTTAATTTGTTGATTCTGTATTACTAAGAATCAATTATTAAATGAATATTTATCAAAAGTATTATTAAAACGCATATGCTAAAATGTAGTCCTAGTCATCATGTGTTCAGGTTTAAGTTTTCCAAGCCAACTTCCCAGGGTCCAAAATGTACTTTTAGAATATTGTCCTTTTACCTGCCAGAGAAGAGAAAACTACCGACCAAGCAATTGTTTTAATATGTAACCCTGCATTTTTTTTAACCTGCCAAATGGTCAAATCTATCAGCCATTGGCTGGTGGCAGGTGTTCATTTTGGACCCTGCTGCTTCTTGGCACAGCTCCCCGGTGTGTCTGAATGGCATCACGGTGCCAGTGCCAACTGAGGCTGTTGTAGTTGAATTCAGATCCGACACTACTATGTTGCCAGCTCCCTGTGGAACTGCTAACTCCGTTCTTTGTCTTCTCTCCAGTCCAGACCAAGAGCAAGAAGTCTCTATCCCGACCGGGGATGAAGAACATCGTGTTGGTGGAAGGCGTCCGAACACCCTTCCTGCTCTCTGGAACCACGTATGTGTCCAGCACTCTCCTCCTTGTGTCTTTTATTCATATTATTTAATACTACAGAAATACAAATATTGGACACCCTGTTATATCCCGCAATGGGATATAACAGAATAGCAACAAAAGCATATTTATGTAATGACAATAATAATAATATTTGAATGCAGCAGTACTAACCGAGGTCACTGCAAATGCTGATCATCTGATTGGCTTAATAATAATGCCGTTCACTCCACAAACAAAACAACAAAGTGAAGGTGACGACCTTCTCGTTTACAGATACAGTGACCTGATGCCCCACGACCTGGCCAGAGCATCACTGCAGTAAGTGTGTGTGTGTTAATCTATCTGTATGTGTGTGTCTCTGTGTCTTTTATATTTGATGTCTTCTATATATTCCTGTTTTGAAAATAATAATACATGATGAACTATATACTGAATGCATACAAAACAAATCAGATTTGTTTTGTTCTTTATTATTGTTTTGTAAGTGTATTTTTCACAAAGGGCAAGCGTGTAGCCAACTGAATGCTGTGTGGGTAACCTGGGTTTTATTTGGACTCTTTCAAGGGGTCTGCTGCAAAAGACGGCTCTGCCTAAAGACGCCGTAGACTACATCATCTATGGCACAGTCATTCAGGAGGTCAAGACCAGCAACATAGCCAGAGAGGTACACACACACACTTAACATGGTCTCGGTTGAAGTAGTTTGTACATTTAGTTTCGTTGTATGGATTTCTATTGACACGAGACGATCCTATCGTATTTCAGTTGCAGCAATGTTGTGTGTGTTTTCCTCATCGTTAAACACCGAAACCCCATTTGAAACACTGAAATCCCGACCTAAAGTAACATTCTCTCTCTTAAATCCTGTATGATGTCTTCATCATACAGGATGCATCTATGAATGATGGATCTTGATGAGGAAATGGTTTGGTTGTGTGTTTGTGTGTTGTCTTCTGTGCCAGGCGGCGCTGGGGGCGGGCTTCTCGGACAAGATCCCATCCCACACCGTCACCATGGCCTGCATCTCCTCCAACCAGGCTATGACCACCGGTGGGTCCACATCCCCGCTGCTCACACTACCACGCCCTACAGGGCTCCCATGACTCTCATAGAGTCCTCTTATTTAGCCTGTTTCCACTGATGGACATGTAGAGTCCCTCACTCACTCTTCACACTTTTCCTCTGACTCTGCAGGCGTCGGTATGATCGCGGCGGGCCAGTGTGACACGATCGTGGCCGGCGGCGTGGAGTTTATGTCGGACGTCCCCATCCGCCACAGTCGCAAGATGCGCAAGACCATGCTGTCCCTGAACAAGGCCAAGACCCTGGGCCAGAGACTGGGCCTGCTTGGTAGCATCCGCATGGCCCACCTCGCCCCAGAGGTACACACACGCTACCACCAGTACGGTTGGGTACCGAAACCTCAATACATTTTTTTAGTTACCGACCGAAACGCGTCGGTACTACAAACAGCTGAAACTGGACCAAGAGTTTGCTACCGAACCGGTGTGTTCTGTTCTTGACAGGCCCAAACAACGTGTATGAAGATGTCGCACTACTTTCTTCTCCTTCTCCTTCTCTAGCTCCCCGCCGTCGCCGAGTTCTCCACGGCGGAGACCATGGGCCACAGTGCCGATCGCCTGGCCGCAGCGTTTGGTGTGACGCGGCTGGAGCAGGATGAGTTTGCGCTGCGCTCCCACACCCTGGCCAAGAAGGCCCAGGATGCCGGCCTTCTCCAGGATGTCATCTCCTTCAAAGTGCCAGGTACACTAGGGGCCAAATCTGTATACACGATGGGTGTTTTATACACAACCCCTCGTTACCGTGGCAACCCTAACCGCCTGTCCCGATCTGCAGGCCGCGACATCGTGTCAAAGGACAACGGCATCCGGCCGTCGTCCATGGAACAGCTGGCCAAGCTGAAGGCAGCCTTCGTCAAGCCTCACGGCACGGTCACCGCCGCCAACTCCTCCTTCCTGGTACACACACACACACGCACACACACACACACACACACACACACGCACACACACACGGCAAATGGAAAAACATAAAAATGTCTCCAGCAGGCTGAAAGTATTTTTTCCAGCGATATGGAAATCAATATTGCAAATCAAGTCTTAGGATGAGGAGCTGAAAGTAAATCCGCCTGACTTTGGTTCAATTCCAAATATTACCACTCATTAATTGACCGAGCATGGCATTAGCAGTGCCAGGGTCAAGGGTTCGATTCCCACTGAAGAATGTATGTATGCACTCGTGGTACTGTAAGGCGATTTGGAGGAAAGTGTCACAAAATGGCATAAACATATTATTTGTGTGTTTGTGTTTGTGTGTGTGCGCGTGTGTGTAGACTGACGGGGCGTCGGCTGTGCTCATCATGTCTGAGGAGAAGGCCCTAGCCATGGGCTACAAACCTAAAGCCTATCTCAGGTAAAAAGACAAATGGCTACCTCTGGGCCTCAGGTAGTCCCCCACTCTCTTAAGCCTCATTGTGACTGCTTATGTAAACAGTTCAGTTCAGTTCAGTTTGTTACACATCAGAAAGGTTATTTCCCATTCAGTCCTGTTTTCCGCTACCCCTCTGTTGAGGTTTCTGGCACACTGACCCGGGACTTAAAGGCGGTGGAGATGGTGAAGGATGTATATCAACTATAAGTCAAGAACTATTGATCAATCCATCGTGTATTAGTCTCACAAATCAGACTTTAAATTTAATATCTAAAGTCCGATGGCAGACGAGCTCAAATCTGGGTGAACGGGTGTTTCGCTTTTTCGCTTCATAATTGTTTGGACCAATCATGTTGACTTTAGAGGAAAATGTGGGTGAACACAAACTCGGCCAGCAGTACTAAACTGGAAAAATGTGTGTGTGTGTGTGCGTCCACAGAGACTTTGTGTACGTGTCCCAGGACCCTAAAGACCAGCTCCTGTTGGGGTGAGTCCTTTATCCTCATTTCCACCTCCCTCCCTATCCTGTCTCCAAAGTTGTTGTTTTTTACAGTACAACTAAATGTGACAGCATTTCTATTCTCATACAAATTACACTTCATCTTTTCCTTTTGATCTCTTATTTATCCTATTGACGTTTGTAATGACAATATATCTATTTGTGATTTTTTTTGGGGGGGATAGAGAGTGCAAAAGAAAAGAAAATATGATGATCTTGTAACGCAACACTATTGCACAAAATGCATCGCCCAGCCGTCTCCCAGGGTAAAGGTCAACGTTGTCATTACTTTCTCTAAAACAAACCTCAAGACTATCATGTCTATCAATTCTCTGTGGCAGTGGACCCGGCCACATGCTACACAGTCTAAGTGGCCTCGCTGGGCTCCTCTGACACACAGCAGACAGGTAGACTGGTACCAACCGGTTTATTGGAGAGTTGGCCAGATGTGACAGCCAGAGCAGGTGTTGCATGCTGACATGTCCAACATGAGTGTGTGTGTGTGTGTGTGTGTGTGTGTGTGTGGTGATGGCTGCTGGTTTAAGCCGTGTGCCCAGCTGATTACCCCGATGCACTTTACCTTAGAGTCTGATCAGTATGACTCGGGTGCTGCAACCACACACACACACACACACACACACACACTGCGATCCTCATTAAATAGATGTGTTGTGTTTGTGATGCGTATGTTGGCTCTACAACTGACCCCCGCCGTCACCCCTGCAGGCCAGCGTACGGCACCCCCAAAGTCCTGCAGCGCGCCGGCCTCACAATGAACGACATCGACGTCTTCGAGTTCCACGAGGCCTTCGCAGTACGTCCGAGTGTCCAAGTGTGGCAGTCCAAGTGTCGATGTGCCGGTTGATAATATGTCAATCTCCGAGATATCGGTGTGATAAATGACCTAAACGATTAATCTAGTGTAAAAATGTGTCTATCGATTTAATTGACTGCCTAGTTGTGTGTGTGTGTGTGTGTGTGTGTGTGTGTGTGTGTGTGTGTGTGTGTGTGTGTGTGTGTGTGTGTGTG
>JAOPJI010000085.1:10195014-10206944 GCA_027122695.1 Merluccius productus
AAAATCTACATACATATATATATATGTATATATAAAATATACTATAGAATATAATAAATGTAGGCCTATAGGCCTACTGCGTAGCTACATTTGTCTTTTGTCTGTCATTTTAAAGAGGGCCGTCTTGGACGAGTGACCATGAACTGGGGCTTCCTGGAGAACGTGCTGACCGGGGTCAACCGCTACTCCACCGTCATCGGCCGCATCTGGCTCTCCATCCTCTTCATCTTCCGCATCCTGGTGTACGTGGCGGCTGCCGAGCAGGTGTGGAAGGACGAGCAGAAGGACTTCACCTGCAACACCCGGCAGCCCGGCTGCGAGAACGCCTGCTACGACCGCCTGTTCCCCATCTCCCAGGCGCGCCTGTGGGCCCTGCAGCTCATCATGGTGTCCACGCCGACCCTCCTGGTGGCGTTGCACGTGGCCTACCGCGAGCACAAAGAGTCCAAGTGTGGCCACAGGCTCTACGAAGACCGGGGCCGGATCGACGGGGGGCTGCTAGGCACCTACATCGCCAGCATCGTCCTCAAGACCTTCTTCGAGGTGGGCTCGCTGCTCGCCTTCTACTTCCTGTACAGTGGCTTCGATGTGCCCCTGCTGAACCGCTGCGAGGTCAGCCCCTGCCCCAACATAGTGGACTGCTACCTCGCCAAGGCCACAGAGAAGAAGATCTTCCTGTACATTATGGGATGCACGTCCATCCTGTGCATCGTGCTGAACATCACAGAGCTGTTCTATATCTTATGGAAACAGTGCTGGAAGTTCTTCAGCAAGCGGTACATCTCCGTAGAGGAGAAACGAAAGCGCCGCCTCCACCGCCATCACCTGCTGGTTTCTAACTATAATCTACCGGTTTCTAGTGTCAACAAGCCTGCATCCCTGCCGCCCGGACCAAACACGCCAGCCAGGCTTAAAGAGCCGCTGTGCACACAAAGCCTTCCAGTTCTGCTAGAACAATGAATTCAGTTTCCCACGACGGTGACGCATAACCCTCAGCAAGAGAAAAGCACTGACCATGAGGAATAGACATGTTGTGTAATGTCCATATGAGGAAACAGGATTTAAACTATAGACTCTACGTATAAAATATTGACTTTATATTTGTATTTAATACAACAATGTGCTAGAGTGTGTAGGAAGTGTATAACTGGTTATGTAATTGTATAGGAGGCCTTTGACAGAAGAACAGTGTTCATAACAAATTGTTTTTATTGTTATATTCAGACTGCTGGTGGCAGTAGTTAAAAACACAATCAAATAATTGAAGTTCAAATCATAATTTATAAGCAACATATGAATTCATCTGTTTATTACTAGGTCTATATATATATATCTGTATATATAGTCCCACTGGGAGGGTTTAAACACCACAAGCTGATGTTTCAAACGTCTAGGTTGTAGGAGTTCATAAATACAAACATGCTATACAGTTCACTTAAAAAAAAGGACATTGTACAGAAAGAAAATAGTTTAAAGGTCTCCCAATCAATGAATACGTCAATAAAAAAAAAGTTTTGTAGGGCAACAGTGCGCAGCAGTTCATTATTTTCTTTCTACTCCTGAGATTCTATTGTCAATAAAATAAATAAAAACACAACAATACAAATCACAGAAACCAATCAGTCATTTTTTTCCAATATCACCGTGGGTCTCATATCTTGCAGTTGTTTCAACAGAAGGGCGGCCACCACAGAATACGCCCCGTCGACCACGATCTTCACCTTCCCAAGTGACTCCAATTGCTGCCGATTACTGAACTCCACGCAGGTGTCTTTGGTGTGCGGACTGGACTTCTTCCCGGGGGGTCTCCCTCGGGACCGTGTGGGGGTCGGTTGCGGCGGTTTAGAGTGCTCCAAGAACTTCAGGAAGGACACTTCGAACCCCATGGGCTTAAAGGAGGTCAGAGTACCGTTTAGCTGCGTCTCGTCTTCTGGCGTCAAGGCGAGGTAAGCCGAGGAGTCGCAGGAGTCCGTTTCTTCATCGGCGCCGCTGTAAACTATGCGAGTCCTCCTCGTCGACCTCGGCAGCGGCTTGGGCTTCACTATGCTTCCGACCAGCTTGCGAGGTCGGCCCCTTTTGCGCTTGACCACGATGGGCTCGTCGGACACCGCCACTGAATCGCTGTCCTCGTTGGACAGACTGTCATCGAAGAACCCGTGCGACATTTCTGTGGCCGCCCTTTTCCGCAAGCCAGGCTTCGCTGACCCGTATCCGCTGCCTCCCAGGCCGGTGTCTGCCATCAGGTCATTGTCGGACAGGTCTGAGCTGTTTTCCGACTTAGAGTCATCGCTCCGGTTGGACCGATGTTTGTATCGTGAGAACTTCTTGCAGAAGATGAAGTGGCTCCTCTGCTCCTCCAGGTAACGCTCAGACAGCCCGTGGCCCATGTAGTGCTTCATGATGCTGCGCTCTGACCTCATGACGGACTCACAGCCCGTTAGCATGCAGGGGTACTGCAAGGTGAACTTCTTGGTGCACATCGCAGAGGCCTCACCCTTGCTCTTTAAAGTGGGCTTGCCATATTTAGTCCAGTTGTTCTTTTGCGTCTTCTCTGGTCGTTTCTTCTCAAGCTTCTTATTGCTCTCGATGTTCTCCTTCCCGTTATTGGCCTTGACTAATGTGTAATGGGGATTATGGGAATTCTTGGAGTTCTGTTTCGCACACTCTTCCGGTATCGGTTGATTCACCACTTTCAGTTGGTAGGTCTCGGGGTGCTTCTTCATTGTGTGTCGTAGCAGGTTATACTTCGTAGCGTACGTTCGGTCGCAGTTTTCCACATCACAACTGAATCCGTTTAACGTCTCATGTCTGGACAGCGTCACACCCCCATGTACTTCCTTGATGTGTCCGGCGTACTTCCAGAAGGCGGTGAACATCGCCACGCACCCCTGCTGGTCACAGGCGAACCGGCCAAGGTTGATGCGAGACAGGATGGCACCGGCCTTGTCCAGGCTGAACTCATGGAGCTGGAGGTAGTGCTGCAGCAAGCTGGGCACCTCCTGGAAAACTCGACAACAGTCCTTCTCCTGGCATCGGAATTCAGGAATTATTTCGTTCTCAGAATCCGCCACCTCCTCCTCATCTTCTTCTTCGTCTTCTTCAGGATCCCTTGACTCGTCTACTGCCTCGGTTCCATCCTGCTCTTTGTTCACCTCCAGGACGGACAGAGCAGACTGGTGGATAGCCCGGTAGTGGAGGATGAGGTTGTGTTGAATCGTAAAAGCCGCTGTGCAGCCCTCATGAACGCAGCAATACGGTCGGTAGGGATTAAAGGCAGCACATGATTTCTTCCCTTTTGACTTTTTCATGGCCTCTGGAATTGGACTCTCGACACTGCTGGCTGAAGTTTGTTTGGTGATTTGTGATTGGTCCAAAGGTGTAATAATGCTAGATTTTATTGGAGCAGAGAGCAATGGGCCCGGAGGAGTGGCTGGAGACTGCAAAAAAAGCCTACCCTGACGATCAGCAGTGTATCGAGCTGGCATTGTAGGGACAGGTCTGTGTTGTCCATCTGAGCAATTGGAACCAGAAACTGTTTGGGGTGGCAGATGGTTGGTCACTGTTGATGCCTGGGTGGAAGGATATCTGTGGACTTGAGTAAATCGATTGTCATTGCGGGAGGACTGATGCATACCAACTTTGCTGCTATGTTGTCCAAACAATGATGGTTGGCATTTGGAGGGATCTTGGAGGGATTTGCTTTCATTGGTGAAGGCCCGGGAAGTGGTAGCACTCTGAGCTGCTCGAGTAGGGGTCTGGTTCTGGTTACTGAAGGACTGGACGACAACAGTGGGCTTCATGTGTAATTTGGAGATTTCATCCATTGTCATCCGGTGAGCAGTCTGGTAGTGAATCCGGCGGTTTGAGTTGCGTGTAAATGTTTTATTACATTTATGACAGCCGAACGGTGCTAATTTAGCGTTCTTTAGCTTTGCCTCATTAATCATCTCTAGCGTGGAGTTGTGGACTCTAATCATATGTTTCCAAAGCACATCAGAAGACATAGCCCTAAAGGTGCAGTTTTCACCATCACAAGCAAATGGCTTGATGAAGTCCGACACTGTATCCGAGTCGATGTTTGTTTGCCCCGTCTCACTTTTCCTATTATCGTCCTCCCGTTTCACAGCGGTTCGGTCATTTCCACTCACCTTGCCGACTGTTTCGGGTCTCCCAAATGCACTATGACCATCCTTTCCCCATGGCCTATGAACTCCAGATAACTGTGCTGGTTTGCTTTGTTCCACCATGTTGGTAAGGATGGGATGATTTCCCTGCTGGGATGAAGACCCCCTAAAACCAGTAAAACCATCGCTACCTCTGGGACATCCACTGGGGAATGAAGAGGGTTTAGGTTTCTTTGGAGCAAGCTGTCTTGATACTGCGGAAGAGTGATGAAGGAAACTGCTGTTTGAAGGACTGCCTGTTGAGCTGAACGACCCGGGGCTCTTTGAATTAGCACTAGCACTAGCTTTAACATTAACTGAATGACATATGCTGCTTCTCTCACCGGATAAAATCTGCTCCCTTAATCGTTTCTTGACATCTTGTTCAGTGTGCCTCTGTGCCTCACCTTGATTAACACTGGATGATGCCAAACTATGCTGACCTGTAGATATTGGCTGCTTCACTGCATTTGAAATATTGGTTCTCTGATTGGTCACCACAGAGTGATGTCCAACTGATGACGCCAAACTATGCTGACCAGTAGACATTTGCTGCTTTGCTGCATTTGAAATTATATCTGTTCGCTGATTGGTTGTCACATGATCAACAGGAAGACTTGGAGGATGAGGCCTGGCGTGATTGTTTTCTGATAGAATCTGCGAGAGTACAGGGTCCGGGAAACTGGGAGTACTATACGGAGGGATGTTTGACTGAAGGTAAGGGCCCGGGTAAAACTGATCCTCCTTCTTGACGTGCAGGTCCCCTGTGTGCTGTATAACAGAGCTTTGTGGCGTCCGCTCAACAGCTCCGTATGTACCTTGGAAGAAAGGCTGGGGAACAGATGCCTGGTCAAATAGATCGGCCATGTTTGCTTCAGCCATGATCTGTTTCAAAATATCATCTTCAGTCCCCATCTCGGGTAAATCAGCTTGGGGGAAACCGGAAGCAGGGAAAGCCGTTGGGTCTGCTGCAGTACTTGCCACGGATTGTGATGGCCCCTCCTGATAGAGTGCAGACTGATCATGTAGCGACTGGGAATTAAATGTGTTCTCTGTTTGCTCAGAGTTGAGAAAATCCAGGAATGATGTTGGCAAATCTGCTGCTTGTTGTGCCTCAGCCGGTGGCTTGCACATTAGACGCTTGGACAAGTGACCTCCTAAGGATTTGGAAGAGTTAAATTCTCTAAAGCACCTTGAACAAATGTATTTGCCATCTCTAACAATGGCCGGGTACCTTTTTCTGGGTTTATTTTGAGAGTCTGCAAGGCTTTCAGAGGTCTCATCCTTTTGATATTGGTCATTGCTACTGCTTGAAGATGAGAACTTTGCCTGCATTTGCCTGTCATGTGTCTCTGTTGCCTTTGTTATTGCTGGGGGGATAGAATTTGAAACTGAGCAATTCTCATTTTGTGATGTTAATGATTGAAGTGAATTCCCAACAACAGGGGATATTGTACTGTCACTGTATGATAGCGAAGTTGAATGGGGGCCCTTTTGGGTCAGAGGCAGGTCCATGGAGAGTCCTAATGGAAGCCCTCCACTGGTAAGATCCGCCTGTGGTATCCCTTGCATATTTGATGGATACACTTGGGCAGGAATCTGACCATTTCCTGGATTCCTATGCCATTGGGGGCTAGGTGCAACTTGAGACTGCATAGGTGTGACTGGATTCACTAGACTTGCCAACTGAGAAATGGCAATGGGATCTAGGATATTTCTCATATTCATGGGAACATCACGATTTTCAACTGAAGTGGGTTGACTAGTGTAACATGAGCTTGGATCCAAAGTTGGATAAGGCAGAGGTTGGTGGACAACTTGTCTCTGGATGGCATGCATTGGGACAGCTTCAGTCCCTGAGGTTTGAGGTGGAGGAACCAGTCTGGTACTCCCGGCAGACCCAACACCAAGCAGCATGGCCGGGGGATTCTTAGAATTTCTCTTTGCAATTTTCCATTGATCATAAAACTCTGGGTGCACAGAACGCATGTGCTTGGTGGCACTTCTGTAGGAGCTGTAGCTCCTTGTACAGTTTCCAAATGCACAATGGTGTCGCTGTTCTTCAGAGGGAGCGGCAGGTTTTACAGGATTCGGTGCAGCATTTCCTGGCCTGATCCCAGATGGTGGAAGAGGGGTCACGGATGGAGGAAGGGTTTGGCACATTCCTAAAGGTACGCTGTTGTCTGTTGTATCCGTCAGCAGCATGTTGGTGCATGTGGGCTGGAACTGTTGTGGATAGTTTATGTCGCAGTTGGAAGAGTACATCATCGACCCAGAGCTTCCATTAGGGGAGAACATCTGTGTCTGGTCTTGAAACGCATTTGCGTGACTGGTGTTTGACATGTCGAGTCCTCCATTAGGAGCTTCAAACGAAGGAGTACCTCGAATCTGCAGGGCAGCTCTTAAATGATCGAATGACTGAGTTTCTGGATTAGTCATGGGTCTATTTGGATGGGATCTGAAATGGGAATTCACAGAGGACCGAATAACAGTATCCAAACCCTGCGTATGACTGACGGAGGACAAAGACGTATCTTGGCATTCACTTTTGACCACATATTGTCCATAGTCCTGCAACGGCCTGCGAGGAGAGGCCAGTAGGCTTTCTATAGAGTTTAACGGCCGTGATTGCTGACCACTGTCATTAGTGCAACTAAAGTCCTTTGATTCGTGAGAAATCTCTAGTGAAGAGGAAGGTGAGTCCGACAGCATTCGCTCAATCAGCGAGGGGCCTGAATTTTGTGAATTCTGTTGCGAGATCTGCTCTGGGTTCTGCTGTGGATTGAGTTCTGAATTATGTTGTGGAATCTGTTCTGGGTTCTGCTCTGGATTCTGCTGTGGGTTCTGCTGTGAATTCTGTTGTGGATTCTGGCACTCCTCTGGTGTCATTTCAGCGGCGTGTTCTTCCTGGTGCAGCTCTAACTGGGTTTGAGAGTGGAATATCTTTCCACAGTCTGGGAATCTACAGGTGAAGGTTTTATAGTGCTGGGCCTCGTGGTCATAGAGCTTAAAGGCTTCGTTGAAGATCTTCCCACAGTTCGGGAACATGCATCTGGCCTTGAACACACTGTGGCTTTTCCTGTGAACGAGGAGTTCAGGGTTGGACTGGAAACTAGCTTTGCAGTTCAACTGAATGCAGATGTAGGGGTTGACACCGCAGTGCACCTGCAAGTGGTCGTTGAGGTGAGTGACGTTGACAAACTGCCGACGGCAGTACTGGCAAACTACTTTGTTGCTCTGCATCTCCAGGAATCGCTTGGCCTCCTCGTTGTCCCTGTGGGCCATCACATGTGCAAGAAGATTTTTTAGAAACTTGAAGCCCTTTTTGCAGCTTGACACAGGGCAGACATTTTCTTCAGGGCTTTCCACCTGAAATCCAGACCCATCAGTCTGGGGGTTATGTGATGAGCCTCCACTCTGTCCTTGTGAATCTCCATTCGTGTGAAGGTAATTTTCAGACTTGGCTTTTAACGCTGCTATCACAGGGGCCGCCGTTTTGGGATTAGCTAACCTTTTGTTAGTTTTCATTGCGGTTAGCCTCTCCTTAGAGGACTGTTTTACGTGGTAAGCCACATGGGGAACTAGAGTGTCTTTTGAGGTAAAAGTTTCAGCACATATGGGGCAGCTATAGAAACCAGCTTTAAAATGAGTCTGTGCATGACGCACTATCCGGTGGCCCAGAAACTCCTTATCACACAGCACGCAGTACTGCATGTACGCCTGAAAGTTGCGAAACCTGGCCGATACGAAGCCCTTCTTCCTCAGCTTTTTCATTTCCCTGTTTTTCTGCCGCCGGTCCGTGATCTCGTTGAGCTCGTTGGTGGTGTCCATGAAGCGGGTGGTGAGGCCTCTGAGTTCCTCCTGACCAGGATGCTCCCCGCCGCCACCAGGATCCTCCGAGTCCTCGTTGTCATTGAGCAGGTCGATGGACGACACGATGGACGCCTCCTCGCCCATCAGGGCCAGGCACTGCCGCTTCAGCGCCCTCCAGTCCCAGAACTCGGGGTCGAAGGGCCACTGGGTCTTGAAGACCAGCAGCAGCTCACAGCGCAGGGAGTTCGGGATGGGCGCGTTCTCCTCATCGAACTTCTGGTCGGGCTCATTGTACAGGCTCTCCACGGCGTAGTAGGCGTCCACCGTGGGCTCCAGGAGGAACTCTGTGAGCTGGCACGCGCGTTTCACCTCCAGGTCATCGGGAAGCAAGCAGGAAAGGGTTTTACAGATCGTGGCCTTGGAGTTCCCGTCACTTGACTCCAACTGCAAAGCCCTTATGCACATTTCAATGCATGTCGGCAGTCCAGCGCTGTCCATCTACGAGGAAGGAGATACTAGTGTCAGTCCAATTGATGAGATATTACATGTTAGACAATAGATGTGCCTGGAGCGTATTAGCTTCTTTATCATGACATCAGTTATAAGCATGAAAAAAAAAATGAAGGTCCCTTCACTATGAGCCAGGCTGAAATTAATCACTAACAAACTAAAAAAGCAAAGCCCACACACTTGACATTAAAAAGGTGCCTTAAAAGATATTACTTTTTTTATATAACTCTTTGCAACCATTTTAAAAACTCCCATTGTTGGGCCAAACAATGATTGTCCTGAAACTGAGTTTTATACAGTCCATTAAAACAGAAAAAATAATAAAAAACGATAATTATATTACCTTGGATATCATTATTTATAACACTGATATTTCAGGCCACACTTTGGTGAACCACCACCAGAGGGCATCATCACACTCCCTTTTGACCCAGGCCATAAAAACACACAGCACATCGGCTGACTGACCTCTGATTGGACGACTTTGATGAGGAACAGGATATGGAACACTGTTTTAGAGAGCATAGACATCTTGCGGCATCTGTCCAGGAAGTCCTGCTCTGAAGACTCCAGCCTCTTCAGCAGCTTGCTCCAGAACAAGGTCAGCTCCCTGGTGAAGATACAGAGCACTTTAGACAGCTCAACACTTACTGAGGAGGCAGGATAGTCTAGCGGTTAGGGTGCTTGACTCCCAGCCGAAATGTACTGGATTTGAACCCCAATATCCACAGAAAGTGCACCTGTAGACATCCTTGAGCATGACGCCTTATCCCTCTTCATAACAATTAGCTATTTAGGAGCCAGTTTTGCATAAAAGTAAACCATACGGAATAACAAATAGTAGGTTTGTTTAAGAAAAGGGTATACAGGTCAATGATTCACCAAGATTTAATACAAAGGAAGAATGCCATTCGGTGCGCTTTAGCGAAGCCAGCTGATTGGATAGCATTGGATAGAAAAGCATAACATAACATCATTGGGTCGACCCCAGTGAATCCTTCCAGGACATTGCTTGTGGCCGCCTGATTTGCATATGGGGTCACAGGGAGATTGCTAGAGACAGGTGATCTTTATTTGTAATACTTTTTTTTCAAGGCTTGAAATTTGTATACACACAAAACACGCTGTCTAATGATTCGTAGCCACGAGCAAACTACAAATAACACAAATGTCCAGATCTAAACATATTGGGGTCCCGGGCCCAAAGAAGGGTCTGAACCATTGGGGTACCCGGTGAGGATGCAGCAGTGTGGGGGTTTCTTACCAGGCGCAGTAGGTGTCTGCTTGGAGGAGCTGGTGGGTGAGGAAGGCGGAGCAGAGGCTAAACGCTGGCCTCTCCTCGCCCTCCGACTCCAGGTTACAGATCATCTCCAGCGCATCGCGGCAGTCCACCTTAGACAGCTAGGGAAACAACCAGCACAGCACCGGTACGTCGTTAGCACAGAAAGTAGGGAATTTAACTTTGTTAACTCTTTGTTGTCGATTTTGATGTCACTAGAGGGTAGTGACATTACAATTTTGAAACAGGTTGGCTAATCACACCTGGTGGTAAAATATGCCCTTTAAATAAATATGCTAATAGCCTAAAACATTTAGCTGTTAAAGTTAATTTGAACTTGCCTCTTCCATGAGCTGGTGGCGCTCTGCAGTGGAACACAGGCAGACGAGTTGCGTCTGTCTGAAGTGTCCCTTCCCCTGGAAGGCGGGGTGATCCGCACAGGTCCGGGCCAGTGCCGCCGCCTCCCGCAGGCGACCCTCGTCCTTCATCAGCTGCTTCAGCCTCATCTCCAGCAGCACCGGGCCCTCCAGCTCCAGGAACGCATCCACTGCATCCAAATTGCCCATAAATATCATGATAATACATCTTTCCATAGCATATCGCCCATATGGTAGGGGTTAGGGCGTAGAGAGGAACAAGGCTCACCTTGCTCCTTCTGCTGGGTCTCCTCGGCGAGGAGGCCCTGCAGCACGGGGCCAGCCCAGACTCCAGTCTGCTGGGTCAGGGAGCACAGCAGGCTCAGCTGGGGGATGCCGCTCTCCTGGAGCCGGCTGTGGGCCCTCTGCACACAGACACACAAGTACCAAGCTAAGATCCATGATATCTGGCTAAACACCGAGTTCATTAAGCCAACACAGAAAGCTGACAAGCTAACATGTAGTAAAGCTAGCTGTCTACACAAAGCCAATCACTAATAGGAAGCTGAAAGCTAACATCAAGCCTAGTAAAATGCTGACATTACTATAATAACACCAAGTGCAAAAATCAAGCTAAATGCCAGAATCACGTAAAAAACGTGAAGTTTTGTGACTGACAGCTGCAGGGTCCATGGCTGTATGTTACCTGGACGAATGACCTCACTTCCTCCCAGAAGTCAGTAGGAAGCTCCTCCTTCAGGGATAACAGTAGCTCAACGAAGCTCCTGCGGAATTAAACAAAAACAAAATAATAAAACAAAAAAAGAACAAAACTTTGCACCTATTCTATCTTTGTATGTCCTGGCACTTTACATGAATATTTTGCGCTTAGTATTTTGGCACTTATCTCTGTTGCATACTAGCAATGAGTTAACTTAGCAATTGGGTGTGCTTGAAACTTGTTCTCGTGAAATCCTTACTGTACTGATAGCGATTTACTGTTGCACTTTCTTCTGACAAATGTACTTATTGTAAGTTGCTTTGGACAGAAGTGCCCTGACCCTTTCTTCTCCATGCTTGGGTTAGGTTAGGGGTTAGCCCTGAGAGCTGAGGGACAGACGGACATGCGGTGCAGTACTCACAGGCCCAGCCGCTCCAGTACCAGAGGGACGTTGTCACACTGCAGGGTGAGGGAGGCGGCGGCCTGGCTGTAGGCCGACAGGGCCACTGTGTAGACCTCCACCAGAGGCAGGGGGTCCTCCTCCACCTTCCAGCAGCCCGCATACTCCAGCAACGTCTGGAGAGAGGAGAACCAGAGGAGTCATTTAGCAAGTTCACATACCAAACATTTGCTGCTTGAAATGTTTGATTCATGGATCATTATAAAATACTTTTTGATTTTCTTGGCTGCTTGCCAGATAAAGCAAGCAACTTTAAGTCTCTGGTAACTTGTGATGGCATTGGCTATTATTATTTATGACATTTTCTAGACTAAATGATAGTTTAGTCAAAGAAGATATGCGTTTTGTACTTATATAAAACACACCTCCCGTTGCCGGTAAAATGTGGACAGACAGGTCGATCTACCCTCACGAAATTAAACCACATTCATATCCGAACTAAAATGTTCCCACACAGCGCGTCTCACATGTGTGACCGGGCGCCCCCCTAGAGGCAAGACGAGGTACTGCAGGGAGAGATCAAAACAAAAGATGAGGAAGCAGCTCCGCCTGAACGAACACACACACACACACACACACACACACACACACACACACACACACACACACACACACACACACACACACA